>VXAB01007948.1:47248-57406 GCA_013399175.1 Odontophorus gujanensis
CCCCAACCCACAGCAATATTTTAGCCTCTGTAAGGCCTGACTGAGCAAAGCTGCCTGTCATCTTCCCAATTCTCACCCTGCTGCCAAAACAGTTCTGAGAGAGGTCATCATCACTCATCATCACTGGGGGGAACCAACTGTGTCCCCTCCAGGAGTGGGAAACCGTCAGCTGAGCCCAAACATGAGTGCATCAGCATTTAACCTTGGTGGCTTCTGCTTCCCTCGGAGTCTCTGTGTGCACTGCAAAGTAAAAGTCTGCTGCAGCCTCAGAGCTCCCAGAGGACACATTACAGCCTGCACTCACCACAGCGTTTCCCACCGATCCACGCGTGCCAGGCTGAAATCTGCTGAGCTCCATGGTGACAAAGGACAGGGACTCAAGGCCATCGCTCTGCCCAAACCCAGAGCCCCACAGGGCCCCACCAAGGCATCACCCAGTTCACATCAGCTGAGCTCAGAGAGGGGAGAGGCAAAATGCCCCCAAAAGTGCCCTCAATGTGCCCCCAAGCTTGGGGTAGGTGCACAAGGAACAGGCACTGCTGCCATCCCACAGCCCACATCCATCTGCTGCTTCCCACCACAGCCCAGGCTGCAGGCATGCAGCAGAGAGGATTTAGAGCTCCTCATCTGCGCCCTGTGTGCTTGTCAAGTCGATGCCCCCTGCTCCAGAGGCTTGCCCCCTGTCTTTACCCTTCCCTATGGGCTGTCCCTCTTGCTTTTTCTCAATTCTTGGCCATGGGAGCACCAAGGCTCCAGTGCCTGAAATGAGATCTCGAATTCTGTGTGCACTTGGGGCCAGGGAAACAGGCTGCAGCCTGCCCCAGCAATGTCCCCAAATCTGTGGGGACCTTCACCAGGGGCTGGCTGGGGGGGACATCTATGGGACATCCCCCAAAAGGCACAGAATGTGGGGAGCTCCTGTATGGCTTTAACCATAGGTAGGGAGGATGCACAGAGAGGGTTAAGGAGAAACAGGGACCCGGGGAACCTCAGGGACAGCCACGCAGTGCCAGATGAAGGCGGTGGGAGCAGGAGCAGCTCTTGGAGTGAGCATCTCCTGCCTGGCATCTGTGGGCATCACCTTCAGCCCTCCACGACTGGGGTCTCTATAGGGTAGAGAAACAGCAGGTGGAAATGTTGAAGGATTTCTGCTCTGGAGGACATTGTTGTGCCAGAAATGTCCCTGCAGAGGATTCCCAGTGACCCGAGCTGGGGACTGTTGGCCTTTGTGCCAACCACGACCCAGCTCCTGCTGAGCTGTGTCGCTCAGTGGCACGGGAATGGGTGCCACCACTGCTGTGTCCCCTGCACGAGCCAGGTGATGTGCTTGGTGCTGCAGCCATGGGGCCAGGCATGGCTGAGACATGGAGAATGGCTGCGTGCAGTCCCAGACATGTGCTTGAGAAAAGCTTAATAAATAAATAAAATTAAAAATACAGCTTGCTTGTATGTTCAGCCAACTCTGCAGCAGCGAGAGCACTTACCACCCTGAGGCAGTCCCCCTCCCAGTGTTATTACTCCATGCAAGACAAGGTCTGGACCTGAATTTTGGAAACCCCTTTAGGGTTTGTCTGCAGAGCAGTGCTGGGATGAGGGCAGGGATGTGGGGAATCCTCCAACAGCAGATGTTGGGATGCAGAGGGTTCAACGCGTGCGGCAGGATGGCTGCAGCACCCCAAGAATGTCTGCAACATCGGCTGGTGCCTCCTGGTGTGGGTACCTCCATGCTTCAGCTCCCTCCTGGCCAGGCAGATGTCTGCAGGGAGAAAATGAGCAGAGCTGCAGGCTGAGTGCATTAGGGTACATGGAGCTGTCAGCCCCACGCTGAGCTCCCTGACACCCCCTGCCCCGTCCCACCTCCACAGTGCAGAGATCCCTGCAGAGGTGACAGGAGAGGGGACAGCCAGTGGCCCCCAGCAGCTCCAGCATCCCACTCCTGCTGCTCACACTGCCGTCTCCTGCTCTGCACTGGGTTCCTCCTTCTTCCTTTTCATCTTGCAGAAGCCGTGCAGCCCACAGAAGCAAGCAAAGGTGAATTGGGGCATCACCTGGAGCACCCAAGGGGACCTGGATGGGGACAGGGAGACGGAGAGAAATCAGGGCAGCTCTGACAGCATGAGTAGACAGGTCCCTAAAATCCCCAAACCAGAAAACCTCCCACTGGCACATCTCTCTGCCCTACACCCAGTGAAAAACAATGGGATGAAAGCCAGTGTCAGGCCCTGTATGGAGCTGGGGTCAACTGGGACAGTTTGCAGTGCCCAGTGTTGGTTTGTAGACCCCCATGGATAGGGAACCTGGGACCTCCTTGCCCCCAACAGCACAGCACTGCAGGCACAGCACAGCAGTGCAGAGCTGAGAGTGGTGTCCCCTCACTCAGAGAAAATGATGCCCCAAAGCACAGCCCTAATGATGGGCCAACAGCTGCAAAATGTGGTTATGCAAATGAAAGGCTGCTTTAAAAAAAAAAATAAATCATATATATATATATAAATTAATGACACAAACTCTCAGAAACGCAATCTGCAGCAAAACCTTGCTCTCCTCCCTGCTTTAATTTGTAGCACTTGCACAGCTTGCAGGTGATCAGCCCTATGTCTGACCCAGCGAAGCTCCAGCACACAGCAGCCCCACGTCCCTCTCCAGCCCCACACAGAGAACATAACACACAGGGCCACAGTTTAACCCAAACCAAGGGCACGAAGAGCCAGGTGGGAATCTCAGCGTATGAGATACTTTTGCATCCAGACACACAGCGAGCAAGGAGCAAAATCTGCTTCTTTCACTGCCCCCTCCTCAGCTGTTGCAAACCATTCCGGTACCTGCCAAGCAGCCCCCACATGAAATACCTCTGGAGCTCACAAATAACGACAGCAGGCTCTTTAATGAGTCTCTGTGGCTCTGAATGCCTCTCAGCATAGCGGTGGGTCCCTGCCCCTCTCTTTGTGCTGCTGCTTTTTGTTAGGAGCCCGAGAATGGGATCTGGGAGGGAAGGGCTGGTGCAGAGGGGCTGTGTGGGTCTGCTCCAATCTGAGCAGAGCCTCTGCCGTGGGGAGGGTGGAACCCCAGGGTTGGGATGCTCAATCCAGATCTGCATGCACCAGCAGACCCTTGCATGGCTCGTGCCACGCTCCCCACAGCACCCCCACGTCCAACATTCAGCAGGTGAATGGGACTGTGCAGGCTGCATCCCTGTGCCACCCACATCCCTGTGCCACCCATGTCCCCACACTGCAGACACAAAGCTCCTGGGTGGTCGGGCTGGCAGGAACCCCCGCACCCAGAAGGGATCTATTGATAGATCCGGAGGAGCTTGTAACGCTGAGGCTTTTCAGGCTGACCCTCTGCCTCCCATTCAGGCAGCAGACAATGATGAATGAGCCCCAGAGAATAGAGGCAGCCCAGCTGAGGCTGGAGCTCCTGTTCGTCTTGAAAAGGTGGAAAAAGGATCCTGAAGGAGCAAGGAATAATTAAAAAAATAAATGAACTGGCTTGGGCAGCGATGACAGAAACCCTGCTTGATTTGCAAGGGCCGGGCATGCTTCACGGCCCCGTGCTGCCCTTTCTATTCAAGGGAGAAGATCCTTTGGATAAAACTCTGCTCTGCAGCAGAGAAAATGCGAGGAGCATTAAAAATGTAAAGCTCGAGAATTCTCTTTAGTCAACTGCATCACCCCAGGCCGTGTTTGTCACTGTCACGGTGATGAATTGGGAGCTGTCTGGAATCAGCATGCTCACTTTAATAATGTCACTTTCCCCAAGTCCTAAAAAATGTCTTTCCAAAGCAGCTGGACAGAGCCTATCCCTTAGCTCCCCGGGCTGGGCTTTGCTTTGCATCCAGGCAATGCTCACAACACACTGACATCTCTGCACCCGCTCCTCCTCCCCACACAGGGGCTGGGATGAGTGCACACGAGGAGACAGAGCATCAGCCTCTCACCCCAGCACTGGGCACGTACTCTGCCCCAGCTCTTCTTTGCTCTGCTTTGGTGCTCAGTTAAGTTTTCTCTCTCAGGAATAAAATGACATCAAGTTTTGCATTCTGAACTCTGGATTTCAAAGCCTCCGGCACGTCGGGGTTTGTTGGCTTTTTTGTTTTCTGTTTTCCTGGAAAAATGGGATCATTTGCAATGGAAATCGGTCTCTTTTATTTTATCTCGTTTTTGGGTTTGTTTGTTTTTTTTTTCTTCTTCAGGAACTGGATGGAATTAAATGGTTCCTAATGAAACGTAGAGAACTTCCCAGAAATCTCGTTCTGTTTTGCCCTTCAGCGCAGCTGGGCTGTCCACCTCTGCTGCTGGGAGCTCCCAAATCCTCATAGGGATTTCAGAGAGCAGAAGCCCTATGGGCTGCAACCCCAGAGCTGCACTGAGCATCACACTGCCCCCTGAGCACAGGACCCCATGCTCCCACTGCTCCTCACAGCCACAGCATCCACCCCACTGGTTTTTATCACCAAGCCATCATTTCCTAGCATTGCTTCCCCCCTCCCCGTTCCCCTTTTCCACAAACCACGGGCATCACACTGCTTGCAGCCTGGCCTAAGACAAAACCAACTTCAAAGCAGCCCTCCCTAATGAGCAGCAGCGTGCTGGAAACCCAACAACGGGATGAAGCCGTCCAGAAAAGAAGCACCATCCCTTTAAGGAGAGATAATGAACAGCGAGGCTGTTGCTTGGCATGTTTGCAGAGAAGCACTAATTAAAACATCGCTTCTGTAAAGTATGCTGATCCCATTGATTCTTCCCCCCACACAGTTAATTTGCTGCTAGGAAGGCAAAGTCGCAAGGGCCCTCATTATAAAAATTTCACTGGCTGCAGCTAATGGTTGTAATTAATAGGTGCAATAAATTCCAAATGGGCAGCCGGGGTGTTCATTAGCTGCGGGGCTGACTCAGCACCGGTGGCCTCACAGTTACTAAATAATCCATTTCCAGCAGCCAGGAGGAGGAAGGTGCCCCGTGGCACAGCCAGCACATCCGTAATTCCCCACCCGGAGCAGAGCTGGATAAATAATTTCCAGCAAGGCACAGATCCACTTCTTTTTGTCTCGTTCGGGAACTGCCCATGCGGATCTCCCCGAGGTCTCCTCCAGCAAAGAGGGGGAGGGTTTCCCAGAAGTGCAGCAGTGCTACTTGCAGCCAGGCATGGGTCGAGCTCTGCTGCAGCCTCATGCATGCCCATGCAGAAAGCAGCACGCATGGATGCGATACACTGCAGCTCTGCTGCTGGAGGAATGGGTTGTGGCATGCCCAGAGGTGTCCTGGCAGTGCACACCCAGGCTGGGCTCCTTAACCCCCTGCTCTGAGCATCATCCTCTATGGGACATCCAAGAGCAGGATGCGTCACGCCTCTGATGACAAAACAGCAGCTTTTCAGTTCATTATCATCTGGGTGTAATTAAAGCATTAATTGTTGGCACTTCTCTTGGGATTGGCATCCTCAGAGCTGGGTGACCGAGTGAGAAGTTGCTCCCAGCACAGAGTTACGCTGGGGCCTGGGCACAAGCCAGGTGGCCCTGCCATGCCTGGAGCCAAACTTACAGCTGGTGACACGAGGAGGGACAGCCAGGACGATGCTGCAGCCCCAGGCTCAGCAAAGTGACACACAGCTGCAGTAGTTCCTCCCCGTGGGGCAGCACAGAACAAGCCCCAGCCTTGCCCAGGGAGGACAGCGGATGCCTGACTCTAAGCAGCAGTTATTATCTATAATTAGTGACACGTCCTGCTCTGCATGCTCACTCCTGGGAGCTCAGGAAGGCTCCAGCAGTTTTCTTTGCTGGTGAAGGAGAACCTGCAGCTGCTCCTCCAGCTTTCTTCTCCAGAGCAAGGGTGGAATTTTGCTCAGCACCTTCCAAAAAAGAGGTGTGCACCTCTGCTCTCTGAGATGCCTGGAGGACGCCAACCCTCTCTCCTGTTTTATTTAAAGCCATGAATGTTTCATAAGCACAGCACAGAGAGGTTTTGCTTTGCTGCTTGGTGCTCTTCTGAGTTGATCCACACAGCGAAGGGAGGATGTGACCTGAGCTGAGATTGCAGCAGACCCAAATGGGAGTGCTGAACTCCAAAATCCCTGACCACGTGGGACCACTGCGGCCAACAGGGATGTGGTGGTCACTGGGGACACAGGGGCTGCACTCCGGTCAAGCTGAGAACTCACCTGGTGCTGGCAGCATCTGCACAATGGAGCCCAGCCAGGGCTCCCTGCCAGGGCTTCTTGCACAGCACAGTTTGCAGAGAAACACTTGTCCTGAACATGTTCCCCCCCCACCTCCTGCACACCCCGCTCAGATGTCCCTCTGAAGATCAAACAGATGGAAAAGCAGAAGCCAAACCTTGCTGCTCAAGCCTTTGTGCGCTGGATCTGTGCAAACAAGGGCAAAGAAGAAGGAGATCCAGCAGGCAGTCACCACCAGCCCTGGCTGCTGAGCACCGGGTGCCCCAAGAAGCACCTCTCCCTCCCCCCCACACTCCAGCACACACGGACACACCACGGCACAGGGCTGCTCACACTCCCTGTTTCTCCCCCTGCTTAATGCCTGCCTTGCTAAAAGAAAAATCAATAGCATAAAGGGGTGTGAGAGCAAGTCTCAAGAGCAGCATCGCACAGACACGCTGCTGATAAGCCTGATCTGAGCTGCTTTGCACTGCAGCCAACAAAATATCCATGAGGGCTGTTGCTGCTGCTGCTCCAGGGTGGGTGCTCAGTTTCCTCTGTGCCCCTCAGTGCTTGGAAGCCATCGAAGCTTAGAAATGGGTCTACCCCCAGCACCACATCCCTAGTGCTGGGTTTGCAGGCTCCAAATCCACAGGGCAAAGCCCAAAACGTGGGGGATCACAGTTTTCCTTGCTGCTTCCCCCCTGCAACACGCAGAGTTGCAACAAAAAGGATGTTCCCAAGCTGATGGTTCACTGCTCTCGGCTCTTCCCTCGGTCATGGCAGCTGCAGCATCCCCAGCTCCCAGTCTGGGTGCACACATCGGGGTCATGCACATCCAACCCAGGGTGCATCCCCACTGGGTGTGAATGGCGACCATGGTGATGGGTGAATTTTCTGAATGAGCAAATCCTCATTAAAAAGTAATTAAAACAGCCCGGCGAGGTTGGCTTAACTCCTTTCATTTTGACGGATGGCATTTAGTTTTGGTGATTTACGTGGCACAGCCGTGCCAGTTCTCATGCTTCCATTGTCAGAGCTCATGGGATTTCATGATCCTCTCCCTTCCACACCTCCTTGAGTCATGGGATTACAGCAAATCTCAGCTTTCATTTTTTTTCAATGACTATTATTTTTAAAGATGCATTCCAAGCCGGTGAACTCAACTTGAAAGCCTGACACCTAATGACTCAAAGCTCAGGAAGCAGAGGGGAGGGGGGGGGAATAACACAACCAAACAAAGAACTGAAAATCCCTCTCTTCCTGCACAGAGAGGTGATGTTGACTCTCTGCCATTGCTTGGTGGCATCGTCCTCCTCTTACACTCAGCACTGCCCCATCCACATGGGATCCGTGCCTCTCTCACCTGCACAGCTCGACACCCATGGGGCTGCAGGGATGGGTGCAACGTGGCACAACCCATTCATCTCCAGGCTCCGCAGCCTCCCCAGCATGACAGGATGGAGGTGGCAGGGTTTTTCTCTCAGCCACCTGCAAAACCCCATCTGACAATAGCAGAGAAAGGGCTCCTGCCATCACCTGGTGGCTGTGCCCGTCGCCCCTTGGAAATGCCCCCAGCTCTCTGCCCACCACTTTTGTTCCTCAGGGGCTGCAGGTGGGGATGCTTTGAACCGCGTGAGAAAAGCTCGCTGCAAAGAAAGGCTGCTCCCTCTCAGTGCTGAATGGGGACAGAGGCGCCTGAAAGGCCGCGCCCCCCACCATCCCCATCCCCATTGTCTGCCCCTCTGCTCAACACCCCCTGCCCCATCCGTCTTGCTAAGGCCCCGCAAGGCTTCAATGCCCCCTTTCACTCGGTATTTGTTACCAAATAAATATGGGTGATTAAAAAGGGATCAGGAGTCCGTGTGGTTGGCGGAGGTGCCTGGAAGGTGGAGTCCCTCCCCTGTGTAGCCCATGGCTTTTCGCCCTACATGAGTTAGGAAAAGCAATCACATAGGAATAAAAAGCCATAGACCACAGCAGAGGGCTTACCGAGGATAAGCCAGCAGTCTTTGGGGAAAGAAAAGGAAAAAGAGGGGTAAAAATAAAACAAAACAAAAAAAACAACCCAACACAACTAAGTAAGGCCCTGTCTAGTATGTTGTCTCCCCACAATCATCTGTAACACAACCTGTTGCCCAACAGAGCTGCATAAGGATGGGAACCCCCCATGGCAGCTCTCAACACCATTGTGATGCTCCAGATCATGGGTTGGGGCAGGAGAGCCCACCCCATCCCTCAGCAGTGCCCTGGGGTGCAGCACTCTGCCTTCTCTGCTCCTCACACCTCAACGAGCAGCAATTGTGGGGATAGCCTCAATCAAGGGCAACGTGTCCAAGGAGCAGAAAGTGAAAAGGTTTATCTTCACTTTGCCAGCACCCTGGACGTAGCCATACCTTATCTCCTTTGCTAAGCACTGGGTGTTCCCCCTTTCTGGGCTGCTCTTCACACCACACAAACCTCGAGTCACAGCGTGTGGTTGGCGATGGAGCAGTGTAGCCACACACCTGCAGCTCAGGTGCCCCTTTGCAGAGAGGAGCAGCAGACTGCAGGCACGGCCCTGCTGCAGCCAGGAGCTCGGGGTGCAGCTGCACCCTGTCCCAGGGCTGTTTGGGAAACTTGACCCCGAGGCCTTTGCAGCAGAACAGGGAACAGGAGCTGGCTCACCTGGCAGCATGGAGAGCGGATGCACGGTGCAGAGGGAGCGAACAGACCTGTCTTTGTCGGGGAGACAAAGGGCTACAGAGAGCCCTGGCTGCAGAGCCACCTCCTGCAGCGCCTTCCCCCACTGCCTTCAGGAGCCTCATCCCTCCCTGCACGTACCCAGAGGCAGCTCAGGACAAGGTGCTGCATCTAGCAGCTCCTTCTAGACCCAGATCCCATTTGTTCCCTTTATTCTTAAGGAAAAGCCTCTGCACTGCCCCCACACCCAAGCGAAGCTCCTCCACCATCACCCAACCTGCACAGGTCACACCTACAAAGTGCACAGACCCTGCCTTTATTCTCTCCCTCTGCCTTGGGCTTGGTCATCAGGACTGCTAACTGCCAGCAGCTGATGAGGTCAGCTCTGCTGTGGAACCCAGGAAATTCCCCTTCTTGTTGCCTTAGCCAGAATCCTTGGGAAAATCAGAGTTTCCAAATCTACACAGCCAGCAGGTTTGGAATTGAGAAGGGTTCTGCACCCAGGCAGGTTCTGCACGTTGCAGTTTGGGACAGCAGCGAGCAGTGACCTGCAAACCAAACTTAGGAAGCACAGGGGTAGCTCTGAAGTGGCACTTCCCAAAACTTTTCCTCTTTGAGCTCTCATATACCAATACCAGGAAGAGAAGGTGGCTGTGTGCACGCCTCGTCATGTGGCCAGTCTCAGTTCCCAGGCCCTTGTGCCACGGGTGGAAGGGTCCTGGGCCCCACATGGTGCCCATTTGCAGGGGAAGCACCCATGGGTGCTGGGTGCCCCGTGCCCACCTCTGTTCCCTCATCTACCTCTGAGCTGTTCCTGGGGGTGCACTGAGGATGCAGCCCTCATTTCCCAGAGTCCCACACATTGCAGGGTTGGGAGGTGAATATCAAGCCAGGCTTAAGGTCTCTTTAAGACACAGCCCTGCAGCTCTGCTGTGGCACCCAGCTCCGGGCATCTGCAGCTCCACCTTTCTCTCCCCACCATTGAGAGCGCATGCCCTTACGAGTGCCACTAGCCCCACACAACCCCACGGGACCCAGAGGAGCCAGGCAGCCCTCAGGGTGACCCAGCACCTGCTCACATCCCCCCCTCCCCGGGGCTGACCTCACCTTTGGCAGCGCAGCATCCTCTCCAAGGGAACAACACCGCACCAACGGGGCGTGGGGATGAGGATGGCATCGCCCCGTCCCCCAGCAGCACTCGGGCACCACAGGGATGCTCCATGCCCAGGGAAACATCCCCAGTACTCCCAGCTCCAGGGGCTCACGCCTGTCCCCAGCACCCCGTCCCCACGTCCCCGTTGAGCCTCGCTGCACGGGCAC
>VXAB01007971.1:3160-18357 GCA_013399175.1 Odontophorus gujanensis
CTTCCTTCCCTCCTTCCCTCCCTCCTTCCCTTCCTCTGTTCCTTCCTCTCTTCCTTTCCTCTTTTCTTTCCTTTTTTTTCAGTGCTATGCAAAGCAATATACCAATGTTTTCTAGGTCAGAGTTCTTCACTACTGACAACAACAGATGAAATGGAATCCAGAAAGAGTCCAGTTTCCAAGTGCTCATCTCTGCCATCAGACTGTAAATAACTAGAATTAATTGGAATGGGAAAATCTTCCTGTGTGTGTCCCTTGGAAGCACTAGACCTCCCAGGTACAGAGTTCTTCTGTTTCTCTTACAGAATATGGCAAAGAGTTTATATTATTATTATGATTCTATAGACTCAAACATTCAACAGATTGGTAGACCTGCTCTACAATTTACCATTCATTTGGGAACTCTTATTCATTTCAGATATGTGGTCAGAGGTGTACAGTGCTTCTTTGCAGTTTTGAGAGTGCTTACTGAGTTGTCTCCGCGTTCGTAAGAGTGTTGTGATTCATACTTCCAGTTGGTATTTAGTATCACTCTCTCCGCAAATAATCCCTAATAATTTTTTTTTATTTTTCTGTTTTCACTATAAAATGGTGTAATGCAGGGATTTTTGACTTTTGGAGGAAAAGAAACTTGAGAAGCCTACAGAAGAGTTGTGGTGAATTTATAGTGTGATGTTAACAAGGCAGCACTTAAACTCCTTCAGGTGTATATAGAGGAACATACACCCAGCATTGTATCATAATTATCCCACCATTATCATAATCATTGTACCATAATAAGAAGTGATGCTCTGAAAAGGAGGCCCAAAGAACTAGTCCCATCTCAAGAATTGAACTCTTGTTCTAAATACCATAAACACCTCTGAGATTTACTTTTTCCACCAATACAAAGTGACAGACTAGTCAATGTATTTTACTTACTCATCCAGTGTTTTTATACTGTCTTAAAGAGAAATTCTCCTTGGAGGAATAAAAGTCGTCAGAGTTAGTAAATTACAGATTGTTATACTGGGAAATGTAAGTGCTTGCAATGCTTCCAAAACTTACAGAAAATGATACTAATGATATAAATAAAAGAAAGTATTTTATATGTGTCTGTTCCTACTTACATGTTGCATCTGTGGAGAAGTCTAGGATCAAAATATTTATCTTGTCAGTTGCACAGTAATGTAATTGTTGTGTTTCAGCTCAGGAAGCAGCTAAACATTACACAGCCTTTCAATTGCCCCCCTTGGGAGTGGGATGAGGGAGAGAATCAGAAAAAAAAACCAAAAAGAACTCCTAGGTTGAGGTAAAAACTATTTACAAATACAGAAAATGAGGAGATAAGTAGAGGTAATTATACTATATATTTTCAGTTTTGTAGTTTCTGCATGATGTCATATGGTATGGAATATCCCTTTGGATGTTTTAAGTCAGATGTCCTGGTTCAGACCCCTCCCAGCTCTTTGTGCACCCTCTCAGGCAGGACAGTGTGAAAAACTGAAACATCCCTGGCTGTGTGCGCCACTTCGTAGACAATGAACACACTGGTGTTCTCCTAAAGCTACAACATAACATAATGCCAGACACTGCAAAGACAACTGACTCTTTCCCAGCTGAAATCAGTACAGTAATAAACTCAAACCCTGAGTTATGTTAAGAATTTTCAGTCATTTGTCTCTGAAGTAATTATACTACCTGATTTATAAGTATTCTAAAATTCTAAATAGACTACAGTACTTAGACTGAATGCTCATTTACTAAAACCTACAGGCACTTCTCTGTTCCAAGTCTGCCACTGGTAATTGTGCTAGATGGAAAAGACAGAGAAGTCTTGTCCATTTGTCTTGTAAATGCATAGAATAACATAGACCTGTGAAGGAAAGCAGTTCATTTTCATCCTCGGGTATCTAATATCACCACTGAGCAGTCTCACAATAGCACTGGAATGGATAAAACTTAATGTCTTCATTTTACAATCAATCCCTCCTACTAGAAAACAATTTATTCCTATTGCTAGAAAAATTGTAAATGTTACCGCACTGACATTTTCAGGGGAACAATAATTAAAAGGAAACCTGTAGGTTTTCTATATCCCAAGTCACCATTTCTCTGCACAAACCATCAGCTCTTCTCACTTGAAACAGAGTAGAAGAATTCTTTTTCACATTTCAAATATTTTGTTCTGATCAGAGCTGTGAGATTCATGAGGAACATTAGGCAAAGATTTTGGCAGAACCACTGAACATAAAAGAAGCTTTGCCTGCATTACTACATTTACAAATCTGTTAATGTAATAGGACAGGTTTGGGCTATGCCAGGCCAAAGTAAACTTGCCTTATTATAGTTTTACAGTGTGGGAAAAAACAAGTGGTAGACAAATCATACTAACACTCTTCCTAACAGTGTTCTCACCTCAAATACTTGGCAACTAAAGCTTGACCTGCTGTTAAGAGCCTCCCAATAAAGCCCCTTTACCTCTCTTATCAACAGCAATATGTGTGTGTGGCAATGGGACTGTGAGACTGACAAGCTTTAATCAAAATCCAGATTGTAGGATCTCTGTAATAAATGAAAATAGCCTCTTCCTGACTTTCTCTCCTCTGGCCATCATAATATCCCTAAAATGTAGTATTAAGGCAATGATTATAACATATCTTTCAGAGGAGAATTCTACAGGTGATCTCATCCCTTCAGTTTTCCCTTTTGGAAGTTCCTTAATATTTGGAGCAGGACACAAATTCCCTTCCTTCTTGAAGTAACTCTGTACTTCAAATGAAAATCATACAGAAGAATGTTAACTGATAAATATTTAGGGCAGAATTCAATTTCCAGAACATGCCTTTTTAGAACCACTTGAGCCGCTTCAGGTGCCTCAGGCAAGTTTGCATGGGGCTTTGCAGAGGACCTCCAGCAAATTTGCTTTTCTGGAAGAAAAACTGATGGCCAGGTGGGAAACTATAAAGCTCCTCAAACTGCAGTAATGCCTATACTTAAACAATAGTATCCTTCCTCTAATATCTGATATTAATATCTAACACCTGCCTTTGAATTCATGGAATCTGATGAAATTCTTATACTCACTGTGTGAGTTCCCATTGCTAACACATTTTCATTATGAAATTTCCCTCTTTCCCTTTGCTGTTTTTAGAGAGAACACTTCCTCAGACAAATGAGAAGCCTCTTGTTCTGGCCAAGCCTGTTTTGGAAAATACTTTGTTGCAGAAACCAGTTGAGTTTTAAAGAAGTTGGAATTGTAAGCCTTCTGGTGGCCATTCAAATAAATTCTCCCAAGTTTTTGATATTTGTTAGGCAAATTTATGCATATTCCTCTTGGAAACAAAACAACAGCCTAGCTGAATAAAACGAAGGCTAGTATTGTTCCAAATTAAGCTGAGAAAATTCATTTATAAAGTGCAATTTTTACCATTTATGCACATTTTTGAAAGAAAATATCTGCACTGGAAAACTGATCCATTTCCTCAGGTTCTGCTAGGAGATACTTAATGATTAATTAGGTATAATGAGGTAACAAATTAATGAACTGAAGAACTTGAAGGTAATGAAGAAAAAATATGGTACAAATCAATTATGCTAAAATAGATAGACCTTAGATAGCTTCGGTTGGAAAGGACCTTAAAGATCATCTAGTTCTAGCCCCCTGCCAAGGGCAGAGTTTCCATCCACCAGATCAGGTTGCTCAGGATCCCATCCAACCTGGCTTGAGCACCTCCAGGGATGGAGCATCTACGGCTTCTCTGGGCAGCCCATGTCACTATCTCACCACCATAAATAAGAATAAAGAACTTCCAACTGACATCTAACCTAAATCTCTCCTCTTTTAGATTAAAGAATTTCCCCATTTTTCTGTTAATATCTGACTGTGTAAAAAAATCTGTTTCCCTTCTTTTTGTATGTTCCTTTCAGGTAATGGAAGGCTGCAATGATGTCTCTCCAGAGCCTTCTCTTCTCCAGGCTGAAGGAGCCCAACTCCTTCAGCCTTTCTTCATAGGAGGAGTGCTCCAGTCATCTGGTCATCCTCGTTGCCATCTGCTGGATTCACTCCAATATCTCTGCATCCTTCCTGCCCTGGGAGCTCCAGGCCTAGACATAGTACTCCTGATGACAAAATGAAGTGTACAGTAATGAGTTGCAGTTATTTTAAAAACAACTACAAATATTTTATATCTATAGATCTTCTTTAATTAACTTAGCAGGCAACATGTTTTTAAAACTGTTGTTTTATTCTTTGCTGTTTTTTCAGGTGAAATAATCATCTGGTCTATCTTATTGTATTACATTCATTATAAATGTAGGCTAAGTCTTGAAAATGATAAGGAGTGTATGTCTCTGTGTGCATACACACCCATATGCATAAGCAATCAACAGAATTTCAGTGTTGTGTCACCTTCAGCCTCAATAGATACCTTCCTAAATAACATCTATGTTACTCTAACACAGTTACAACATATCTATTGCTATTTTACTTGGTGAAGATAACTCAGTTGCACTGCATACTAAATCAGGAAGTTTTTGCCATTAATGGTGATGTTGCTGCTGATTTCAAACTTTTTGGCTCTCACTGTAAATGCAAAAATTTTTTTATTAATATTAGCTACTAGATAAAATAAGACAATTTTCTTTGTATATTTCACCTTTTTTTTTTTTTGCCACCTAATTTCAAATGCCAGTAGATTTAGCTATAATGCCCCTGAGACATTTCCAGGAAGACTAATATTGTACCTTTCACAACAGATTGTTTATTAATAGAAATGTATGACATCCAGAATCAGTGCATACAGATATGGGTTGTGAGGCTAATCCAAATCAGACCTTCCTTTAAGTTGACTAAACAGTACCAACAGAGTTATCCTTGTTATCTTATACCAGTTTAGAAGTGAAGAATAATTACAACACCTATAAGGAACATGCATACACTTTCACAAATGCATGAAATTCATGATGCATGTTTGTATATGAGCAGAGCATATCTGTTTTTATATTCTGCTAAAAAGCAGGAAGGCCCATAAACATGTTAATTATATATATACTACTTCTATTTTTTTGCTTAGTTAGAAATTTTAAACCTGACCTGTTTGCTCTCTGAGTCCCATCAGCTCATCAGACCTGATAACTGAAGGTGGCGGCAGATACTAGGAGGAATAAATAGTTTTTATTGCTTGCGCTTGTGTAAATGAGTACTATAGAATTTAATGAATCCACATGTACAATGACATCTCATTCTTGTCGATGGATAGAAGTTTCATGTCACATGGGCTGCTTATCATGAGCAAATGAGGGAGAAAACCTAGGTCAAATAAAGGCTTTTAAAAACAAATTATTTTCTGCCATATGGCTTCATAAGGTGATTCACTAAATAAAGGTTAATATCTTCAAGCACTAGACACTCTCATCTGTACTGGGTACCAAAATGACAAGGTAGTTCACATGTTTATACATTCAGGTTTATGTACTAGTTAGGACATTCAAAAGTAATTTTAATTTGGCATCATATTCACTCATGTGCCCACTTTATAAATGCAACTGGTGAATATATAATTTAAAACAGTTGAAAGGAATAATACAATGGGAATATTGAAACAATACAAGTTGCCCAGTAAAGGGAAGTCACAGAAATATCAGGCAGATTGGTACAAGACTGTCATGCCCCACAGGAAAATATTCCCTTAAAATCTTATCTGAACCCAGTACCAAATCTTGACAGGCTCCAACAGGTTGTCCCAAGCTATAAAATATTATTTTTCTCTGCTGTTATAGCCTGTAAGTTCAATGTGAGGCATCTTCAGGAAATTTGAAATATAGGAATGAAAACTTTAAGGCTGATGAAACAAATAATGCTTTGACTGTGTATATATTGACAGTAGTAACCCCATGTCATCCTTGAAAGCAGTACTATTACATGAGCAAACTATTACACTGATGTGTACAATTGCAAAGCCTCTCATCATATGCGAAAATGGGTTTTCTGCATTATGGAATTCTACCAGAAATGTCATTGTGAAAGACAGTTGTTCTTAAATTTTGCTTATGTGCCTAACTGTATTTTCTGTGTAAATATCAAAAACGATTCTCACTCAATGTTTCCTTAAAATCACAGTCATAATATACACATATATTAAATGTGAAATGATTTATACAGGGACATACAGGAAAGGTTTAGAGTAATACCCCAGAATTCTGAATAGGTGACCTACAGATGGAACAGAAAATCAACAGTTCTACTAATTTAGAAAACAGAATACGTTCAAAAATTACTGTGCCTGTGGATTATATAATCAATGTTAAAATGGACAAGAAAAATAAGGATATCAAAAGTGAACGTTTGTTTTCCTCAGGGGAAAAACGACTAAATGATGCAATATAATCTTTCAGAATCTATTATTAATTGGAACATATTTTTAATTCCTATTATTGACTTCAGATATTGAAACTGAATTAAAATTTTAAGGAAATCTTTTGTATTTTTGGGTTAATATACAGTTATTGGATAGCGTAGCAATAGTGACACATGTACTGTTTCACAATATCTTCTGAATGAATCTCCTCTGGTTATTCTGAGTTTACAGCTATTTTTCACTATTGCAGTGGGGCAAAACTTTTAAGTCCTAATGTATGAAAACAAGTAATTTTAGCATAGCTAAATGCTTAAATACTTTCTGTCACAAGTTTTAGCTGCTTTAAAATGCTTCACTAATTTGGAGACTTGTGCTCCATTAATGAAAGAATTCATAATTACTTTGGGATTGTATTGTTATGCCAAAACACAGCTCATTAGTGAGAAGGCCTTTTGCTATCAACAGAGAGTTTATTTCTATGGTAGATAACCTGCGTTCTGATGTTGTGTAACTCTAGCAAAAGGATTGTCACCTCTAATTCTTCATTCAACTAACCAAATTCAATTTCACCGAAGTATGACAAGATTTATCTCTGTATTTCCAATTTTCTATGTCAGCTGGATTCCAAAATATTTAAATCATATTTCTGAAGTGGTGAGAGATCTTGTGTTTTCACAGTAAGAGATAAGGAGGAGTAATATGTAGATATGATAAACTATCCTATCTCTGGGATATTATTCTTTGCTTTCCTGCAGAAATGATATTTTGAGACTAAAGTTTTATGTAATAAAAATCCTTAAAAAATCTAACACAGAGAAGAGAAACTACATATAATTAAGGGATCTTTGACTGCTTATAGATAGTACCATGAAAGCTACTTTTTATTTGACTGAAAAGGAAGTTTTCATCATTATCTATTACATTTAGCTATCCTCTGCTCAAAATGAAAAATTTCACTGTTGTCTGAAAATGCACAGGCAGTCTTTGTTTTCTGTTACAGAGTGGATGTCAGTAAAGAGCTGGTAAAATATGGATAAAAGATCCTTTAAAAATATTCTGCCTTAGTGCGACATTGGACTTTACAGAGGCAAAATAGAAAAACAGATTGACTTTCCCTCCATAAATCCAACAAACTGTTAACCTACCACACATCTTCCCCTCCAGCCTGAAATGGAAATTCAGGTAGGGATTTCTTTATTATCTCAGTATGTAGAGATGTTATTGGTGCATTAGAACATGTTACTATAGACTTTTTTATTTTGCTTTACCATCCATCTTCCTATTTCATAAAATCACAAGGAAGGACATTTATGGATTGCTGGTGAAATACGTTAAGGATATATCATAATCTGAACTACTGTCATGAAAATAATACATTTTGAACCAGAGGTGTAGAAAATAATCCAAGCATCTCCTTTGTACATGAAATCCAAAGAGTGATTTTTGTATTTTAATTACTATGTGGTCATATTTGGGTTTAGTTTGTAAATGTCAAGTGTAGAGTTTTCTTTATTCCAAAGAAGATCCCTGATGTTTTATGTACTAGAGTTATGCATTTTACCATTACTGATCTATGTAACAGCCTGTCCCAGAGCAGCCAATGGCACATTGTCAGTCCTCTGCTAAGAAAATCTGATAGCTCAGAATAAAGCTACTCTTTCTCCAAGTAGGAATGTGTTGGAATTTAAAACTGAGGGGGCAGAATCACCTGCCTCTTCCTTTTTTTTTTTTGTTGCTGCTGTTTTTGTTTGTTTGGTTTCCTCTCCCTTTAGGAAAAATGCAGTGTCTCGGGCACAGACTCAGAAGGGAACAATCCAAATCGTTTATTAAAGGTTTTAACATCCCTTATATACTTTCACAAGTTCTCTCTTGTAGCTTTCCCACCCGCCTTTACATATCAACAATATAACTTCCCAAAGCAGTCCTTAACCATGCATACAGGCAATTATCCAATCAGGGCCGTGAATCTTCCCAAACCATGCACTCTTCCTCCAATTAGGGTCTGCCATCATGCGGCTTACTTGAGCTTGTTTTCCTCTTGTTCTGGAAGTGTCCTTGGTTCTCAGCCTTCCTTTCTCATGCTGTTTATGCTGTTCCACAGCTTCAGCTCTAAATATACTTTTTGTATTCCCACAGAAAAGCATTCTGCTAGTAGAAGTTTAATCCAACGTATTTAAGTGGATCTTCACAAAGATAATGCGAAAGTTTAACAAATCAATCTTCCTAGAAACAATGTCCTTCCAAAAGATTCATCTGAGCTCATCAGAAACGTTTATCACCTTTCCAAATGTGTACGATCTTCCCCAGTACAGTTATGAGGTTGCTCAAATTGGCCTCATGTCTAATACACATGCTGCACAGAATGGTACTTAACCTGTAGTCTGACTAGTCACTTCCCAGTAAGGGGTGATAATCAGCAGTCAAGAAAGAAAAAATAATTTTTCCTCAGATGCATTTTCTTAACATCTTTCTTAATTTTCCTTCACTTCCATCACATTTTATGAGATGTTCACTTCTTAATTGAGCCCATATATAATTTCCAGTCACCTGGGGTAACTTGTACTCCTATGACAACAGAGTCTATCTAATCTTTCATAACACACATCTGATAGCTAGAAGATGCAAATACAAATGTAAAAGCACTTTGGAAATTACTAAATCATTCATTTTTCCCTGTTTATCAGCAACTAACATAAAATGTAATTCCTGCACACATGACCAATTTGGTGTAAATAATAATATTGGAACTCAGCTAGCCTATCACCTCTACGTTAGGTCTTTATTGGTGAGTTCAAGGAAACCAAAATGAGACAGAAAGCATTATATCAAGTAAGAGATAGTCTAAGTTATTTGAAACTGTATAGTAAATGGCATAAGAAAAAAAAGTGAAGGTACCAACTTGTATTTCTATTAGTGTTACTTTGAATTGCTTGGCCTAATTTAATGTCATCTATGACTTTGGTACCCACTACTAATGCATTAATTTTTATTTTATATCGGAAATTTTGCCTGTATATTGATGCTACGGGATTTATTGCCATTTTTCTTTTCTTTCTTTTCTTTTCCTCCACAAAATAAAACTAGAGATCAGCTCCAAGGAAGGCATTGCAGATTTCAATCTCAGAATAACTGTAAAGGGATAGCAGTGTGCCTTAGTATGTTTATCAGCATGGTAATTCGTCACAGTGTTACTGAATCAGTCTTTCATTTAGAGTAGATTATATATCTAATATTTAGAACCAGTTAGATAACATGAGCTCTTAAACCTTTGCCTTCGGAAAGTAAGGAATTCTACGGTAATGGAGGTTCTCTGATTGGACTAAATTAGGATAAATACTGCATGTAAATAAATTTTTTAGTTTAATTAAGAGCATTCATTTGTCATAAAATTATTAAATCCAACTAGTATACAGTAATATTTCAATAAATTACACTGGTGTGTTACAGATGTTCGTTTCAATGGGAGCAAATTCGAAACTCCTAAAATAGTAAAATATCTTGAAAACATCTAGCTCTGTCTTTCTTTCTGTAAAGTACGACTATACACTGTTTAAGCATCTCTCTCCATTACTTTAGTTCACTAAAGTTTTTAACTTTTTAGCACAAATAGGTAAAATTGACTTTACTGACCAACATTTTTATTTAAAAGGCTAAAATTAGTAAAATTAAAAAAATGTTGTTCAAGTGATTAATCAAAAGTTGATAAAAGTTTTATAGTTAACTGTCCTGAGATGTTAACTTTAATAGTTTGTGTCATTAGGTCTCAAAAAATACTTTGAAAATAATAGTGTACAATTATAAAAATTATTCATAATTACACAACTCTTATGTCTAATTCTCAAACTGTAGTAATTGATCCTGCAGTGAGATTTATTCTGCAATCGTGGAATTCAATGTCATTTGTAACTAGAACAAATTAAAGTAAATGAAGAGGAAAATTATATTCTATGTAACATTTATTTCATTATAGGCTAAAACAACTATACCAATCCATGCTTATCAATATACGTTATGATGCCCAAAGACATAATTAAGTAGAAACATTATCACCAAGAAAACAGTTAATGTTACACAAGAATAGAAATTGTTGCATTATAAACAATCTGCTTTTTAAAAGTTTTTATTGGTAGTTCTCAAGAAAATCAGTAGTAGACAACACTATAGAAAATCATTTTGTGTTTTCTATTTTTTCTTTTTTTCTTTTTTCTTTTTACTTTTTTCTTTTCTATCTGAAATCAAAACAATTCTTCTTCTGCAATGCCTACTGCTGGGTCTTCCTTCCTATGATGTTGATGCTTGCTCTACACCTCATTAAGTGTCTCTGCTCTCTTTATTTGTTCAGAAAGCATTTCACTAGAGCTCACTAAAGCATGTTAGATATCACTGACATTCCTGAGAGGGTTGCAGCATGAGAAGTACAAAAACCTAAGAGATTTTTAGAATTTTGCCTGGTGAATACAAGCAAGTAAATTCACAAATTGTAGGGCAAATTAATTCTCTCATTGAATAGTTAAAATGTTTTTTACTTTTTTTCTCTTCCAGAAACATTAGAAGCATAGCTTATGACAGACAATTTGAGGCAATGAAACCTTGAGACTGGAGGAGCAGGACTAGACTGATTGTATTTCAAAACACTCAAGCAGTGAATTATTTGAAAAGCAGTTGTGTTGTTGTTACTGAGAGCAGAAAATATTTCTAGAAGAATCTAGTAAGGCATGGCTACATTATTACAGTTACAGCTGTGTGAAGTGGGGCGATTTTAATAAACATTTACTGTTTATCTATCTTATTATTATTTATTAATCATATTTTTTTTACCAGTTCTAGGAAATCCCAAAAGGTTTTTGAAATTCAGATACATTCCACATCAAATGTAGCTGAATTAACTGAAATGTGGAGCAAGTTATTCTGAAACAAAGTAAGCAGTAAGCACTGTAGAAACTGAAGAGCAAAGTCATTGAAGGACATTTTGCCCCGACTTTACCAAGACTGGTTTATATTGCAGCAACATGATCAGGTGAACTGCACTTGTTTTTGGGTTCCATTGCTGTAGATTTCTAATGAGAGAACTAATCTGTTTCTCTGACCTCTAGGTAGCAGTTGGTTCATGAAAGCGTAGTGTTCATGAAGTCTTGTTAAACATAGGATCTGCAGTACTGTCCACTTAGGTAAATAAATATTCTGCTTAAAGACTTTCAGTATAGAAGAAGATAAACTAATTGCTCAAAAATCCTTAAAAATTCAACTGTGGAGCACGTCAAGTACACACAAAAATCTGTGAAAATAATTTTCTGCTTTTGTATACAATGTCAAGTAATATGGTTTAATCAATTTAAACAAGATTTTCAGGAATAAATTACAGCTAGGTTGACATCTTGTAAGCTGAGTTCCAATCCAGTGGGAATTAAATTCACTGAGTCATGCACTCTTGAAAAACAAGGATTTTAATAGAACTGTGCTACCAGGCATGGCTTTAATTACTCTTTGATAATGACAGTGACAAAGTAAAAGAACAGGTTTAACACACTCCTCAAGAGAAAAGGGAAATACAGCTTCTTTATGTCTGGTGATGATAAGCAAATTCAATAATGAAAAAAGACTGAATATCTTTTTTTTTTTTTTTTTTTCAAAACATGAATGTGACAGCATCTCACTGGTTACTCTATATCTCCTTACTGCCACCAGTTATGCTGTTCATTAATAAATAAAAAGATAATACTAGCTTTATACAGGGCTCAAAACCTCTAGAAACCTAAAGGGTTTTTGTTTTAGAATCCTTAGTTCCTCTTCTTGCTATTATACATGATGCTTGTTCTTCCTTGAGATTACCAGTATGGAAGATACCATTGCAGTTTTAATCGTTATTTAAACACCTCCTGTAATTTGTTTTAGTTTATTAGTAAATATACAGAAAAGCAACAGGGATGTCAATCTGAACCAGAAAATACACTTGATAGAGACAAAAACAAAAGAAACAAAACCAACCAAACAAAGAAACCCCTATCTTTTATGAAAAAGTGATTTTTCATAAGAAAGCAATCTTCACAGAAACACAGATGGATAGAAGTTGGAAGGCAGCTCTGGATACCGAGTGGACCTACTCAAGACAGGCAGCATACCCACGATCATGCAAAGATGACTTTTGACTCTATAATATCTCTGGGCAATCTGGCCAGTACTCAGTCACATTCTGTGTTTCAGTTTATGCCAATTGCCAGTTATCACTGGGCACCACTGAAAAGAGCCTGGCTCCATCCTATTTGCACGTTTTTCAGGTGTTCATATACATTGATAAATCACCCTGATCCAACGATTGATCAGATCCACTTATCATGCTGAACAGCCCCAACTCTCTAATTCTTTCTTATCTCTTAGTTAAGTTTTACCAGTTGAATCTCAGGTAAAGACAGAGTTTTCATAGTTCTAAGAAAACAAAGCAGAAAAATGGCACATTGCCTCTACTCCTCCGCTGCACATTTATCTGTGAGATGGTGATCGATATACATTGTTCTAAAACAAAGTGCATGTGATTAGTACAGAAACTAGTACAGGAGGTGTTTAAATAACAATTAAAACTGCAATGGTATCTTCTGATTAGTTAAACTAGCTAAGTATTACCTTTTGAATCCATACATAAAATTCTCAGTAATTTTCTCTACTTTCTTCTTATAAAAATTCACCAGCTTCTTTATGTGGCCTCAAGTAGATAAGAAAAAGAAATCCTTAAATATATTTGCTATTTTAAATAACTTTGGTATGAAAACAACCATTTCACTGTACAATCTTTTCTCTATCTGGAAGTCAGAGAAGAGTTGTGATTCATCCATATTTTACTCACTCTGAACTGCTGAGAAAATGTCATTATCTCACCACGAGTTATTACTTTGGAATTCTCTGGAAGACGTTACATTGGTTGCCAAGATCAAAATCAAACATTCATATTCATATGTAATGCACGTCACTTATATTTGATCCAAGTTTGTTTCATGACCAATATTCTTTGGAATTATTATTCAATGAGAAATTTGTATTTCATCTGCTTGTTTTCTGCAGAGGATGAACATTGAATATTTCTACTGCTTTCTGAAATATGAAAATGAAACATAGTTGTAGCAAGTGAAAGAAGTCTTAGACCAAAACTAATAGTCCAGTAATACCAAAAGCCTCTGTATCGAATGGATAAAATGCTGTTTTGGAGAACGCTACCTGTGATCCTGATCCCTTCAACATCCTTCAAAGAGACATAAAGTATTTTTTTTTATATTGTTTTATTTCCTAGGTGCAGTCTCCTGTAATCTGCAGAAGCAGACAGTAGCCCTCTGACTTTGTCATACTCAGTCTCTGTTTGATGCCCCGAACGTAGGCCCCCAGCAGGCACCAAACCTCTCTAGAGAGATTATGTGAGTGACAAATGGATGCCTCTGTGTCCCTCAGCATGAAATTCCCAGTTACTAATACCCTTCATATTTTTTTTGACAGCATTGATTCTAACTCAAGTTTTTGCTTACACCATCCTAACATGGTTGTTCTTTTCTTGTTTGAACCCCTGTCCACACCTTCTTCTTTTTCCGTCCACAGAGCTTCAAATCTGTTGGTCTGGGGGACTTCATGGTCAAAGGAGAGGCTCTTCTTTCTGTTCTAAGTGGAGACAAGTGTCCAGCCAGGCTCCCACATACTGCATGTTCTTGCCATTTGACTCCTTATGGCTGGAAGTCGGCATTTCTTCTTCCGCTTGTTTAGACTTAGGACATGGCCTTGCTCAGGCCTCTCCTCATTTGTTGTGGTTTTTTTTTTTGTTTGTTGTTGTTGTTGTTGTTGTTGTTGTTGTTGGGAAACCCTTTCACTGGGTGGTTCCCCCTCTCCTCTGCAGAACGTTTCTGCAGTGGTGCTGGTCACCTCAGAAAATGACACTTAAGGGCAGTTGTGCCACATTTAAATATCTTGCCACAGCTCCTGGCCGTGCTCCCTCTGCATTGCCTGCTCAATAACTCTTAAACAAGAACTCTTGCATTAGAATCTTTTTTACCTTTAACTTCTCTCTAACTCTTTTATATTAAGTGAAAATCCTATTTGATAAATGAGGGAAAATTGAGCTCTTTTGGTTTCATTCTAAAAATAAAGAATCTGATATAAAAATAACTTTTAATAGAGAAAGTGAATAGTCATATGTGAGTTGATTAATGTATAATACAAATATACAGATTTCATCCCTCTACAAATATCTGTGAAACTTTGTCAGCGCTGAACTTGCCAAACTTATATACAGATTTACTAAATTATTTGAACTGCTCTGACAAGTTCTGACAATAATTCAATGGCTCTTTAAGGTGGTATCATAAAATGCAAATAAAAAATTAGTGATTTACAAGAGCAGAATCTTAGATGCTCCTAGCTTAACATTTAGTAGACAAATTAATCATGAGACCTTGGTGCTAACTTCATTCAGATAAGATACCCCTGCTCATACTAGGCTGTAAACACCTTTGCTTTTGCAAGTAATAGGAAACACGAAACATATAAAGGCTCCCAAAAAGGATCTTACAAATGCTAAAATGCTCCACCCTTTTCCCTCATCCAATCTAGTTGACATCTCTGAATTACTTGTCCCACCCTGGCAAGAGACAGTTCATCTCCTTCCTCCTTCATACCTAGTTTATAGTTCTCTCAGCAAGCCCTGCCAGTTCCTGGACTAGGATTCACTTTCCTCTCAGAGACGGGCAAGACCTGCCTGCAGCCGTTAGGACAAAAATAAAAAAATAATACTAATAAAATAAAAAGATGGTAATAAAAGAATGTAGCAAGATTTGAGGCTTTCAAAGTAGTTTATTTCAAAGTAGTTAATACACACAGTAGTCATGTCAG
>VXAB01007972.1:0-30455 GCA_013399175.1 Odontophorus gujanensis
AGGTGCGCACGGCGCGGGCCGTGTCGGAGCGGGACGCGGCCAAGCAGCGGCTGGTGGCCGTGGTGAAGGACCACGGGCAGCCGGCGCTGTCGGCCACGGCCACGCTGCACGTGGTGCTGGCCGAGAGCGTGCGGGACGCACTGCCGGAGCTGAGCGAGCAGAACGCTGAGTCCGAGTTGGCTTCTGATCTAAACCTCGTTCTCGTGGTAGCTCTCGCTTTGGTGTCTTTGCTGTTTGTTTTTACAGTCATTTTGGTCGTTTTCTTTAAATGTCGGCGGCCCAGGAGTCCCCCCATCTTTCTAACTTCTGATAAGGAACTCTACTCCAGCCTGGGCCCCAAAGCACCCTTCAACTACTGCAGCAGCACATTGCCCCTGCCCTATACCTACGAGGTGTGCCTGGCCTCTGAGTCGGGCCAGAAGGACTTCACGTTTCTCAAACCCGGGGCAGCAGCACTCTCTGACCTTCTTTTGGCTGGGGAAGCTGGAGCAGGTGTTCAATCAGAGAAGGACCCTCCCGACCCTGACAGCTCGGCACAGGTGAGCTGCTCTCCCATGTCCCTCTCTGCGGGTTCCTGTGGTTTCCTGTGCTTTCTCGCTCTGCTGTCTCACACTGCATGTGAGTTTCAGCAAGTTGGGGTACAGGGTTGGGGTAGTGGGGTGGAGCGATGGCACAAGGATGCTGGAGCCCAAATGGAATTCCCAGTGCAGGGGGAACTTTCTCATTCAGCCCTGTGTTTTACTGCTCCCTTTCCCCAAAATGATGCTCCTGAAAGGAGCTCCAAGGATGTCTCTGTCAATAGCCTGGTGTCCCGTCAAGGTGAAGGAGATGTAATGCCTACAGATCACACAAAATGTGGGAAATGTAATTGTTGCATCTTCAGTGCCCTTCTTGAGTGGGGGCATCTCTTGGCTGTACTCAGCACTCTGCATCTTGGCTGACTGCTGTTGGGACAAGGCACTCTGAATTCAGCTCAAATGTACACTCATATGAGGAAAAAATCCTTATGAATACACTTGTTGTAGAGAAAATATACAAGATTATACAATCCACAAGAAAAGAGGCAGTTGCTGGGGGCAAGAAAAGGCTTCGGAGATGATTATTTAAGAGTGAAGCGACTGAAAATTGTTTCGAGGTTTTAGTTTCAGAATGGCTGTGGATTTTCTTCTTTTTAGATTATACGTAAGACAGGAAGGTAATTGGAATTTGTTCGTGTAAAAGTTTGCGAGACGAGAGCTCTGCTTTCAGCTCTGTGTGTCCACGTAGAGGCGCTCCGGAGTACAGAGATGCGAAACCCTCCGTACTTAAGTGCGCTGTGCAGCTGCGGTGCGTAAAGCAGGGCATTTTCCTCGGGAACCGTCGTGAATTCTGCTCCAGAATTCAGTTATTTTAAAATAACGATGACTAACATTGTGTTTTATTGACTTGAGGCGCATACTTTTGTCAGGTTCTGTGGGCTGGTGGTAAGGATGTGCTAGCGATGATAACGATACACTTGAACTCTTGACAGTGTCTCGTTAGGTAGGAAACCCTGAGCCCATCGGCTTGATGTCGTTGAAGCTGCATGCATTCTGTGCTCCTGGCTGCACTCCGGCGGTCAAGAGGAGTTTGCGGGGTGAAAACGTGTGCCCAGGGGCGACATCCCCGCAGGGTCTCGCGCCTCCCACGTTGGTGTGGGCGATTTGCGGCCCCCGCACACATCTCCCCGTCACAGCAAGCTGCGAGAATCAGCGGCAGCTCTCCCGAGTGAATTATTCAGGGCGTAGAGATCCGTGCAGTTCTCATCATTAAACGGGTGTGGGCGCTCATTTCAAGTCCGACCGTTCGTTATCAGCGGTGGGGAGGGCTGCCACAGCCTGATTTTCACAGGGCTCTTGGGAGCTGCCGTTCCAAGCTCCTTTTCTCGCCTTCTCAATCCACCGAGAAAACGTAGTAGTTTCATGGGTGACATACACTGCATTCCAACGGTGCAATACTTTGAATCCGTTTACACTCTCGAAGCGTCGGAAAAAAAGGAATAAAAAGCTGTGTACAAGGAGGTGGTGTCGACGAGAGCAGGAATGGAGCTCGGGAGCCGCTGATCCCGGTACCGGCACCCGGGGGGCTCCACATGGGGCAGGGAAGGGCTGTTCCGAGCTGGCTGCGTCCGAGGGGACCGAGCTGAGAGGTGCCGATGAGGGAGGGAGTGCTCAGCTGAGGTTGCTAAGAGTTGTCCCCCTGAGACAGTGTTGGCGATGGGGAGGGGGGCTGGGGCGATGCTCATTTGACGGCGACGCTGCCTTGCGTGCACCCAGCAGTGCGCCGTCGGGACGCTGTGGGATAGTAGGAAAGGAGTGGACCGTTGGAATGACAGTGATCCGCGGGGTCCCGGGGGCTATCACCCCCTACACACACCTCGTCCCGCCCCCTCCACCGCCCACTCTCGCTCTGCTGTCCGTCTCCATCGGGATATTCTTTTCTCGGGGGACACTCCCCTGTTTCCCTGTCGCCCTTTTTGGCCGCTTCCGCTCCGTTAAGTCACGCCGCCGGACCTTCCCCGTGCGTGGGGTCGGGACGAGCGCTCACTGAGCCGGGCGTCCCGCGGGGCGGGCGGGCAGCATCTCCCGGAGCCCTGCGCTCCGTGCAGTTATTGGCCGGGACTCTATGTGCCGCTGTCGGCCAATTGCTGGAGCGGGAGATCGGGCGGCCCGGCCCCGCTCGGAGCCGGGATGAGGCACTGAGAGGCTGAGAGAGAGCCGGGCAGTGAGTCAGAGCAGTGCCGCGGAGCGATGCCCGTCTCCCCGCCGCACGCCGCATCCCGGGGAGCTGGGCAGCGGCATGAAGGGGCCAGCTGAGGATTTCTAGGGGGAAGAGGCGGGGAGCGATGAAAGGCGTCGCTGCGAGGAGCCGCGGGGTGACGCCGGGGCAGGTACTGAGCCTCTGCCTCTTGCTCGCCGCTTCCTCTGGGGCTTCCGCCGCCATTCGCTATGCCATCCCCGAGGAGGCGCGGAGAGGTTCGGCCGTGGGCAACGTGGCAGCCGACCTGGCTCTGGACCCGGCGCGGCTCTCGGGGCGGCGACCGCGAGTGGTGTCCGGCGGTAGCAAGAAGTACTTCGCGGTGGATGCGGCGAGCGGTTCGCTGCTGGTGAGCGAGCGGATAGACCGCGAGGAGCTGTGCGGAGCGCTCTCCCCCTGCACCCTCAGCTTTGAGATCGTGCTGGAGAATCCTCTGGAGCTGTACAGCGGCGCCGTGGAGATCCAGGACATCAATGACAACGACCCGGTTTTTCCCAGCAGCCAGGCGAGGCTGGAAATCAGCGAGTCGGTGGCGGCCGGGACGCGCTTCCCGCTAGAGAGCGCGCAAGATCCCGATGTGGGAATTAACTCTTTGCAGACCTACCAGCTCAGCGCCAACCCGCACTTCGTGCTGGACGTACAGACGAGGGTGGACGGCAGCAAGTATGCAGAACTGGTGCTGGAGAAAGAACTGGACAGGGAAGAGCAACGGGAGCTGCACTTGGTCTTGACAGCGCTGGATGGAGGCAGCCCGCCACGGTCAGCCAACATGCAGATCCACATTGACGTGGTGGACTCCAACGACAATGCCCCGGTCTTCAACCAGTCCACCTATAAGGCGAGCGTGAGGGAGAACACGCCCAGCGGCACCCTGGTCACCAAGGTCAGCGCCTATGACCTGGACGATGGGCCCAATGGAGACATCATGTACTCCTTCAGCAGCCACACGCCAGCCAAGGTACGAGAGCTCTTCACTCTGGACTCGGACACAGGGGAGCTGAGGGTCAAAGGACAGCTGGACTATGAGGAAATGAAGCTGTACGAAGTTTACTTACAGGCTAAAGATAAGGGCGTCGTTCCTGGTGTAGCCAATTGCAAAGTGCTGGTGGAAGTCGTGGATGTGAATGATAATGCTCCAGAGGTGACGGTCACTTCGGTGTACAGCCCTGTGCCTGAGGATGCAGCCCCGGGGACAGTCGTAGCTCTGCTGAGTGTAACAGACTTGGACTCTCGAGACAACGGTCTGGTGAACTGTTTTATTCCCCCAGGGATCCCATTCACGCTCAGCTCCTCCCTCAAAAATTACTACACATTGAAAACTAAGGCAGCTTTGGACCGGGAAGAGGCATCAGAGTACAACATCACTGTCACAGCCAGGGACTCAGGTTCACCACCCTTGTCTGCAGTAAAACACATCCTGGTGCAGGTGTCAGACGTCAACGACAACGCACCCAAGTCTTCACAGGACTCCTTTGATGTGTACGTGCTGGAGAACAACGTGCCTGGCATCTCTATTCTTAATGTGAGCGCCACAGACCCAGACTTGGGGCGCAACGGCCATCTCTCATATTTCCTCCTGCAGGGTGACACCACTGTGGGTCATCTCTTCTCCATCAACCGGGAGAGTGGTGCCCTCCATCTGCTGACCTCCCTGGACCATGAGGACCAGATGGAGTTCAGCATGATGGTGCAGGTCCAGGACGGTGGTTCTCCACCTCTTGCCACCAATCTCTCGGTCAATGTGTTTGTCACTGACCTCAATGACAATGCCCCCACCGTGCTGTACCCCCTCCCCAACTCCACATCTTCCTATACTGACGTGGTGGCACCAGGCACTCCTGTGGGCCATGTGGTCACCAAGGTGGTGGCGGTGGATGCGGATGCAGGATACAACGCCTGGATCTCCTACACCCTGCTGCAGGCCACTGACCCCACTCTCTTCTCAGTTGGTCTGCACAGTGGGGAGATCATCACAGCCCGTCAGCTCCGTGAGGATGAGGCCCCCCAGCACACCTTGGTCATCCTGTTGAAGGACCACGGTGAGCCCGCGCTGTCAGCCAGTGCCACAGTCTCCATCTCTGTGGCCGAGAGAGTCAAGGAGGCACTCACCGACCTCACCGATGTGACACCCCCGCATGACCCCAGGAAACACATGACTTTTTATCTCATCTTGGCCGTCATTTTGGTCTCGGCCGCTTTCTTCATCACCATAGTGTCGGTGGGCATCTTCAAGTGCTACAAGTGGAGGCAATCAAAGGAGCTGTTCAACAGCTCTAGGAGCACTCTGTACAGGACACCAGGGCCCTTCCACCATGTTGATGCCGTGCGGGGTGGTTTCACGCCGCCCAACTTCTACCATCAGGTCTATCTCACCACGGACTCTCGGCAGAGTGATCTCCTGTGTAAAAAACCCATCACTTCCAGCCCCCTGGGGAGCCGCCAGAACACCATGAGGAATGGTGAGCCAGGACTGTACCACCAGATGGTGGGCACTGCCAGCCGGCTCCCCACACCTGCTGAGGTAATGTAGCCCTTCCTTGTCACATTCCAGTGCCAAGCTGATCCGTGGCTCCTTCGTGCTATACGCCTATGGCAGCAGGTAGAGGTTGGGGGGGAAATATCCAGTTGTGCCACATTGTTAAAGAGCACTTGGTTTCTTCGAAGTCAAGTGAGCCATCCTGTGCATCGATGACGTTTGAACTGTGGTGAGCAAGGTCGGGTTGGTCTGTTTACTCCCAATAGTGAACTCGTGTCTTTTGGATGCAGTTTGGGATACGCCTTGCATGCATTAGCCAGTGGAGGCTGAGGTCAGCTGGCAACCACTTATAAATCCTCAACAGGAACTCTGCTGCTAGTGAGGTTTCCATCCCTTTGCTAAACAAGAACTGACTGCTTGCAGGTGCAGGTAGTTATGGGTAACTGTGATCCTTCTGTGAGGTGGGCTGTGGACCACTGGCTGCTGGTAGGGCACCGGTGCATTGTGTCCTGATGTGTAGCACACACAGCTGAAGGGCGATGTGTCCTGATGTGTAGCACACAGCTGAAGGGCGATGCTGGTCCTGGCCTGTGGCTGTAGGGCAGTCTCTTCTCTCCTTGTCTCACTCGGTGTTTGATTCCTGATGGCTCCGTTTTTATTCCCATTTAAGCTCTGTGAGGATGCTCATCTCCGGGCAGTTTGATGGGGTCACAGGCTGCTCTCAGGGTTCCTCTGAGCTGCGTGCTGTATGCTGATCCCACCATCCATGTCTTCCATTACCACCCTTATCACAAACCCTACAAGATTTGCAATGTGCTGTCTCACGGTGCTGTCTAATGCCCTGGCTGAATAAACTGCAGGCAGGAAAATGTTTGCGCATGCCAGGCTGCTCCTACGATTCTTCATCCCTGGTGGGAATTGTGCAGCATAATTTGCAAGCTTTCAATTACAGAAATGCTGCAGTCCTCAGGGGTGAGGCCGGGTGGTGGATCGAGCAGAAGAGGGAGATCTGGTGGGTTTCCAATGTGCCTGATGCTGGTATGGTGTCCCCTCTGAGAGGTGTGAATGGGATCGGCTGGTTGCTTGGGGCGGAAGGGAGTGTGATGCTGCGGAAGCTGTGCACAAGCACAGGGCTCTCTGTGTGCAGCTTCTCACTGCAGCTGAATCACAGGCAGAATCAGAAACCTCCCAGAGCTGTTTTATGCCTTTTATTACTCTTTTTTTTCCTCTCTCGCGTCGCTTCTCATACTCAGCATTTCTCATCTGCAGCAGGCAGGAATGGCTGCGGCAGCTGCTGGAGCAAGTGTTTCTCTGCCTTTGTGCACGTTGTGCTACAGCTGGGGACAGAAGTGTCCCCCCAAAAAATGGCTGACAAGAAGCCTTGGGGATGGGGACAGTGAGTGATTTAAGCCTGGGGGTGGGAGGTGGTGATAACAGGCAGGTGTTATGCCAGAGCTCTGCGTGTCCTTCCTCAGCCCCCCAGGGCTGTGTGAAACCAGCACCAGGTGGTGGATGTTCAGTCTTTGTGGTGAATGACAGAGCCCAGCGCTGCAGACTGTGTCAAGCTCACAGAGGCTTCACATCTGCAGGGCAGCAGCCAACCCCAGCCTAATGCAGTGGGGGTGGTGCTGCCGATCACTCCCCAGCTGCACGCTGGCTCTGTCTGTGCAAGTCGTGTCTCGAGCCGTGCCGTGTCCCTGCTCCGCTGTGACCCCTCCGTGCCCCCATCCCAGATGCTTGCTGTTTGTTCCCACCACTTGGACACCTATTCCCTCGTAACGCGTGGGCTTCACCAGACCCATTCCTGCGGGAGCAGGGCCCTGTGCGGTAGTGTCTGTCCCCGTGTGATGCTGCTGCGTTGCTCCGGCGCCCGCCAGGTGTGCGGACGCATCGCAGAGTCCATGTCACGACGAGTGGCACCGTCGGAAGCACCCAGGGTACGGTGAGACCCACCGGGCTGCAGCCGGGGAAGCCACTCGCCCGGCGTTTTCCTGGGCTGGCCCTTTAAGAGTGTCTCCCCCCTCCCCCCAGCAACTCGGACCGGGCAGTAGGCGGGACGTGGGCGGAGCTCTGCACCAATCAGGAGACGGGAGAGCGCAGTCTCACATTGATTGGCAGCAGAGCGGCACCGCCCGTGGCTCTGGAAATGGGCAGGGAGGGGCTGAGGAGGGGTGGAGGGGAGGGGGGCAGGGACCGAGGCCGAGCCGAGCGGAGCCGAACCTCCTTTGACAACCGTGATCCCCGGCACTGTCTCCATCCTCTTCCTTGTCCCCGAGGTCCCCGGGGTGCTTGTGTGGAGGGGACCGGCAGGACCGGAGCTGTCCCCATTCCCCCNGGAGCTGTCCCCATCCCCCCCCCCGCCAGGACCTGGGGGTACATAGGGAGGTCGGAGTGTCCCAAGTGCACCCCCCATAGAGGCTGAGGAACCCCCAAAGCTGTGCCCGCTGTAACGTGTGCTTCTGCCGGGCCTCCTTCCCCCTGTAACGCCCGATGCGGTGGTCCCGTTCTGACCCGTGGGCTCATGGCTGGCACAGCCCTGGGTGCTGCTGAGTTTCACCTGTGCCAGATAGGGACGAGGAGCCCAGGCAGGTGGCTGTGGCCAACAGCTGGCTGCTGGCTCTGGTGGCCCACAAAGCACCACCCACGGCCCCCACGGGGTTGGCAGTTCTTGGCATGGGCCTTCCCAGCTGATGGTGGCACCAGTAGCAGCCCCACGGGGTTGATCCAGGGATGCCGGGCATCAGATGGGCACAGCATTAACTAAGGGTGGAAGAGAGGAGGTGGGACGGCAGCCTTGGCACCTTGTGCCTCAAACAAGCACTTTTTCATAGGGCATAAAAAGCCCTTTGGCCCGTGCTCTTTACAGCTGCCCTTTGTGTGCGGGCACGATGTGAAGCCACCATTGTGGGAACGAGAGTGAACAGGGAGGGCTTGTACCTCGCCGGCTTCCAGGACGTGCAGTTTCCCGGAGAACGGGAAGCGAGCTGCGGGAGCAAGTGAGTCAGGCTGGGCCCGGGGGTGGTCGGCCCCCACTTCCCGCAGCCCCGCGGGTCCCCCATTGGGTGCGCGGGGACAGAGCTCTCGGCCAATTGGGTGCTGATCTGAAGCGGGGGAATCTGCTCTCCCCCCACCCCCCCGCGCTGGGGCTGTGATTCAGCTCCCCTCCCCCAGCCCACCCCCTCCGCTCGGATGCTGGCAGCCGAGCTGCAGCCTCCTACAGCCCCGGAGCTGCTTCCCGAGCTGGGGAACAGAGAGCCGGGGATTTTTAGCGGCTCCACAAGGCCGGTTGTGTCCCGGGTCCGGTCCTGGGCCAAATGCACGCGGACATGGAGAGCGTCAGCCTCCAGCGACCCGCCTGGAAATGGCAAGTACTGAGTTTGTTTTCGCTCTGCGGCTGGGGCTGGGTCTCTGGGCAGATCCGCTACTCGGTGCTTGAGGAGTCGGAGGTGGGGACTGCGGTTGGGAACGTGGCCCAGGACCTGGGCTTGAAGGTGGAGCAGCTGTCGGGCCGCAGGCTGCGCCTGGGATCGGAGGAGAGCCGGCAGCACTTCGCCGTGCGCCTTGACAGCGGTGTCCTGGTGGTGAGTGAGCGGCTGGACCGGGAGCGCCTGTGTGGAGCCGCTGCCAGCTGCGTGCTGTCAGTGCAGGTGGTGGCGGAGAACCCCCTGCAGCTCTTCCGCCTCGAAGTGGAGATCCTGGATCTGAACGACAACTCCCCCAGCTTCCCCACTGCCCACCGCAGCCTGCGCATCTCCGAGTCTGCTGCCATGGGCACGCGCTTCCCCTTGGAGAGCGCACAAGACCCCGATGTGGGCACCAACGCCGTGGGCTCCTACCGGCTCAACCCCAACTCCCACTTCTCCCTGGACGTCAAGCAGCTGCAGGATGGCAAACTCTTCCCGGAGCTGGTGCTGGAGCGCGCCTTGGACCGGGAAGAGCAGCCAGAACTGCAGCTGGTTCTGACAGCTGTGGATGGGGGCAGCCCAGCCCGCTCGGGCACAGCGCAGATAACGGTGCAGGTGTTGGACATCAATGACAATGCTCCTGCCTTTGACCGTGCCACATACAAGGTGCAAATCCTGGAAAACACACCTGTGGGAGCTCTGCTCCTCCAGCTCAATGCATCAGATCCCGATGAGGGCCTCAATGGGGAGACGCAGTACTCCTTTGGGGTGCACACCTCCGAGGCCATCCAGCGACTCTTTTCGCTGGACCCCCACAGTGGTGAGGTGCGGGTGAGCGGGGAGCTGGACTTTGAGGAATCACCCTTCTATGAGATCCATGTGCGGGCCCGCGACAGGGGTGTGCCCGAGATGGAGGGGCACTGCGTGCTGCAGGTGGAAGTGGAGGATGCCAATGACAACCCCCCAGAGGTTCTGCTCACCTCCCTGCTGAACCCAGTGCCCGAGGACACCCCACCAGAGACTGTCGTGGGGCTCTTCAACGTGCGGGACCGAGACTCAGGAACCAACGGGGATGTGAGCTTAGAGATCTCCCCCAGCGTGCCATTTGCCATCAGGTCCTTGCAGAACCACTTCTCGCTGGTCACCCAGCAGAGCCTGGATCGAGAGACCACCTCGCAGTACATGGTGCAGCTGATTGCCCAGGACGGTGGGTCCCCTGCTCTCACCACGAGCCTCACACTGCTCCTCAATGTATCCGACGTGAACGACAACCCGCCACGCTTCCTGCAGCCCTCCTATGATGCCTTCCTCCTGGAGAACAGCCTGCCAGGCTCCCTGCTCTGCACTGTCTCTGCTTCGGACCCTGATGACGGAGACAATTCCCGTCTTGTTTACTCCATAGAGGAGGGCCATGTGCAGGGTGTTCTTGCTTCTTCCTACGTCCACATCAACCCCAACAACGGCAACCTCTATGCTCAGCGCACCTTTGACTTTGAGCTGCTCCAGGTTCTACCGGTCTCAGTGGCTGTGCGGGACTCAGGGTCTCCCCCACTCCACGCCAATGTCACTGTCTACATTTTTGTACTGGACCAGAATGACCACCCCCCCACCATCCTGCACCCTGCTGGTGACGGTGATGGCCCCACACTGGAGAGGGTCCCGCTGTCCGCCCCGCCAGGCTACCTGGTGACCAAGGTGACAGCAGTGGATGCAGATGCTGGGTACAATGCCTGGCTGTCGTACCGCCTGCTGCCCGAGTCCACGGAGCCCTCCTTGTTCCATGTGTCCCCATACACGGGGGAGGTGCGGACAGCACGTGCCCTGCAGGACACAGATGTGGTGGTGCAGCAGGTCCTCATTCTGGTGGCAGACAGCGGCGACCCACCACTCTCCACCACCGTCACCATCAGTGTGGCCCTGGAGGAGGAGGCTTTGGAGGAGAGCTACAAACCCCGGGATTTCCTGGCTGGTACCAAGGAGAAGCCGGACCTGACCCTCTACCTGATCATTGCACTGGCAGCTGTCAGCACTGTAGCACTTGCCACCGTCACCCTCCTTGCTGCCTGGTGCCTGCGGCACCGAGGCCGTGCCACCGCCTCTCCCCGCTGCTGCTGGGTGGCCGAGTCGCCATCCCGGGACATCTTCAAGCACTCCAGCCCCAAGCTGCAGCTCTGCTCCGACGGCACCCTCAAGTACATGGAGGTCACCCTGCGGCCCGCCGATGCGCAGTCACAGTGCTACAGCACCTGCTTCTCTCCCGACTCCGACCGCAGCGACTTCACCTTCCTGCGGCCCTGCCCGCCTCCCGGCACCCTCCCGAGGGAACCCGGGGCTTTCCTCTCCGCCTCCGGTACCCTGCGGGACGCCGGCCAGGTGAGCGCCGGGTGAAGGCGGGGCTGGACCGGGGCCGCTCGGCGCCGACACCCGGATATCCACCCTCGCGGGGCGCCGCGGGGCGGGGGCCGCCTTTGTCTTCCCGGCCCGACGTGGGGGGCTCGGGGGGGTGGGGGCTGCTCGGGGCAGCGCGGCAGGTTCGCGCCGCGCCGCAACCATCAGGCGCCGCGATTGGTGCCGGTGTTGCTGTCCTGAGAAGGAGCGCGGCGATTGGAGGAGCGGCGCGGCTCACGGAGCCAATGGAGGGGCGGCTGCGCCGCGCCCCCCCCGTCGAGCAGCGGCCGCCCCAAACAATGAATGGGAGCGGTGAGCGCTGAGCGCGGCCCCGCAGCGCGGGCGGCCTCCTGCGAGGGCATCGCTCCCCCGGGCGCCGGCAAGGATGCTGAGGGCAGGAAAGGCGGGCTGGTCCCTGGGGCTGCCGCGTGTTTTCTCCTTCTGCTTGTTCCTGCACAGCTCCTCTACCCAGATTCGCTACAGCATCCCGGAGGAGCTCACCCGGGGCGCCTTCGTGGGCAATATCGCGAAGGACCTGGGCACCGATGTGGGGAAACTGGCGGCAGCCAATCTGCAGGTACTGTCCGATTCGGATTCGCAGTACTTCTCTGTCAACGTGAACACTGGGGTGATAATGGTGAGCGAGCGGATAGACCGGGAGCAGCTCTGCGGGCAGAACCCCCGCTGCTTCCTCCACCTGAAGCTTGCCATCGAGAACCCAGTGGAGTTTTACCGCATCGAGGTGGAGATCCTGGATATCAACGACAACTCCCCGGAGTTCCCCAGCGATGAGGTGTCCTTGCGTATCTACGAACTGGCATCCCTGGGCGCCCGCTTCCCCATCCAGCCTGCCCAGGACCTCGATGTGGGCACCAACACCCTCCAGACCTATCACCTGAGTGCCAACGAGAACTTCAACCTCAATGTGAAAGCGCGCACGGATGGTGGAAAGTTCCCTGAGTTGGTGCTGGAGAGGGCCCTGGACCGGGAGCTCAGAGCCTTCCACCACCTTGTCCTGACCGCCGAGGACGGGGGCTCTCCCCCCAAGTCCAGCAAGACACACATCACTATTCAAGTACTTGATGCCAATGACAACCACCCGGTCTTTGACAGACCATCTTACGGAGCCCGTTTGGTGGAGAACTCACCACTTGGCACCCTCGTAGTGAAGCTAAATGCCACCGATGTGGACGAAGGGCCCAATGGGGACATCCGCTACTCCCTCAGCAGCCACAACTCGGATGCCTTACGCCAGATCTTTGCCATCGATGAGCAAACTGGGGAGATTCGTGTCCAGGGCAACTTAGACTTTGAGGAAGCAACAGTGTATGAGATAGAAGTGGAGGCCAAGGACATGGGGTCACCCACAATGGAGGAGCACTGCAGTGTGGTGGTGGAGATCACTGATGTCAATGACAACGCTCCTGAGGTCATTCTGACCTCCTTCTCCAGCTCCCTTAGCGAGGATGCACTGCCGGGCACGGTGGTAGCTGTCATACATGTCAAGGACAGGGATTCTGGGGACCAGGGCAAGGTCCAATGTCACGTGTCTCCAGACCTTCCATTCCAGCTGCGCAAGGACTATGAGCACCAGTACTCACTGCTCACCAGAACCCGCTTGGACCGGGAGCTCGTTGCCTACTATAATGTCACCATCTCAGCCTCAGATCTGGGCAGCCCTCCACTCTCCCGCCACACCATCCTACCCATCACCCTGGCAGATGTCAATGACAACGCACCCCAGTTCGAGCAAGCATCCTATGAGGTGCTGGTGGCAGAAAATAACCCGGTGGGCAGCGTGCTGGTTACTGTCTCTGCTGTTGACCCTGACTCAGAGCAGAACTCCCGCCTCTCCTACTCCATCCTGCGAGCTGGTGGGACAGAGCCAAGCTTGGATCCGACTCGCTACCTCTCCATACACCCCACAATTGGCCAGATCTCCGCCAAACTCCCCTTTGACTATGAGCAAACCACCTATCTCCAGTTCCACGTAGAGGTCTCTGACGGTGGCTCCCCGGCCCTGAGGAACAGGACGCTGGTTCACGTGTTTATCGCTGACCAGAACGACAATGCCCCACGGGTGCATTTTCCCAGGGCTGGGGAGGATTCCGCCACCCAGTTGCGCATCTCCCCCTCCACCGCCCCTCTTGCTCTCATCACCAAGGTGGTGGCCATAGACGCAGACTCGGGGCGCAACGCCTGGCTCTCCTACCACCTCATGGAAGCCACCGAGCCGGGGCTTTTCAGCGTGGCCCTACGCTCCGGGGAGATCCGCACCACTCGGGCCCTGCAGGAGACAGATGCTTCTGCACACGAACTGGTGGTGGTGGTGCGGGACGCCGGGGAGCCACCGCTGTCCACAGCCGTCACGCTGGTCGTGTTGGTGGAGGAGAGGGGCCCCGAGGCCCTGCTAGGCTCTGAGGCTCAGGCTGCGGACGGTGGGAGTTTGCCCACCATCACCATTTATCTGATCGCTTCACTCGTGCTCATCTCCAGCGTCTCGCTGGTGGGACTGGCGGTGCTGGGCATGCGGTGCGTGCGGCGGGGCTCAGCGCCTGCTGTCCAGGGCTGCAGCGTGAAGAGCGTGGACACGCTTCAGCCCCCGCCCAGCCACATCTTTGGCCACTTGCACTATGAGCCCAAGCAGGGGGACACGGTGATGGGCGTCCAGGTGACGGCCACGGCACCCCCTGCCCCTCGCTACCGCTCCTGCTTTTCGCCCGTCTCTGACATCAGCGAATTCATGTTTGTGAAACCCTCCGTGGGCACAGCCGGTGTGAAACCGTCAGCGCCCAGCGAGGTGAGCTCGGGAGCGGGCGGTCCCGACCCCCCGGCCGCCTTCGGGGAGGGGGTGCCGGCCGGACCCCTCCCGCCGCAGCCGGGAGTCCCCGGTTCACGGTGTCAGGGATCTCCGGCGCCCGCCCGGCGCTGCGAGGGCGGAGTGGCGGCGGCGGGAGGAGGGGGGGCTGCGCCGTGCGTATTTTGAGGAAGGCGGTGGAGGAGGGAGGGAGGAGGAGGAGGGGGAGGAGGAGGGGGCTGTTGAGAGACGTAGAATTGTCGCTCGGTCCATCCCCTCCGCTCGCCGACTTTGTGCGCTTTCGGTGTGCTGGGGAGCCGCTCAGCCGGGCTGCGACCGCCACCCCCCGTCCCTTCCCTCCCTCCCTTCCTTCCTCCCTCCCTCCATTCTTCCCTCCCGGTCCCGTTCCCGTGGCTCCGGCGGCAGCTTCGTCCCGGCGCGCTCGGATCCGGGGCGCGGGGCTCTCCGATGCGGCGGCGCTGGGGGGTCCTGCTAGGAACCGCTTCCTCTCTGCTCGCACAGCCGGCTCGGCATGCTGAGGGGCCGGGCTTCGCCGTGGCAGCTCCCGCTGCTACTCGCAGCCCTCTCCAGCCTGCAGCCTCCCGGCCGAGCCCAGCTCCGTTACTCCGTTCCCGAGGACCGGGAGCCAGGCACTCCGGTGGGCGACGTCGCCAAGGATTTGGGGGTGGAGGTGCGGAGCCTGGCAGCCCGCAACCTGCGCCTGGTGAGCGAGTCTGAGCAGCAGCACTTCCAGGTGGACCTGGCGGCGGGTGTGCTGCTCCTCTACAGGCGGCTGGACCGTGAGGCACTGTGCGGGCAGAGCCCCACCTGCTCTCTACACCTCCAGCTCGTCATGGAGAACCCCCTCCAGCTCCACCGTGTCGAGGTGGAGGTCCTCGACGTGAATGACAACGCACCGCAGTTCCCCAAGCCGGAGGTGGTCTTGGAGATCACAGAGGTGGCCAACCCCGGGACTCGGCTGCCGCTGGAGGTGGCAGAAGACCCAGATATGGGCTCCAACTCCATCTCCACCTACGAGCTCAGCCCCAGTGAGCATTTTGGCCTGAGTATCAACGTGAGAGGAGATGGGGTCAAAATGCCTGAGATTGTACTCAAAAAAGCGCTGGATAGAGAGAAAGTGGCTGTTCATCATCTAACTCTGACAGCCCTGGACGGAGGGAATCCGGTGAAATCTGGCACTGCCAAGGTCACCATCCATGTTCTGGATGCAAATGACAACCCTCCTGTCTGCGATCCACCTGTTTCCAAGGTGTATCTGGAGGAGAACATGCCAGTGGGCACTCTGGTCACCAAGCTGAATGTCACTGACCTGGATGAAGGCCCCAATGGGGACGTGGAGTATTCTTTCAAAACTAGCAATAATGCACCTGGCAAATTCACTAAGCTGTTTGGTTTAGATTCCCGGACAGGGGAAATCAGAACCAAAGCCCCTTTGGATTATGAGGAATCCAGTGCTTATGAAATTGCAGTTCGAGCCCGGGACAAAGGATCCCCGGCCATGGAAGGACACTGTCATCTGCGGGTGGAATTAATTGATATAAATGATAACAGCCCTGAGATCGTGCTGACTTCCCTCTCCAGCCCTGTGCTGGAGGATGCGACCCCGGGAACGGTGATTGCCCTCATTGGTGTAAAGGACAGCGATTCCGGAGACAACGGGCAGGTCCGTCTACAGATAGCCAAAGAACTCCCATTTAAGCTGGTGTCATCTTTCAAAGAGCACTTCTCACTGGTCACAGATGGTCCCCTTGATCGGGAGAAGGCCATTGGATACAACATCACCGTGAGGGCTACAGATTCAGGGTCACCACCGAGGGCTGCACAAAAAACCTTCTATCTCCGAATCGCTGATGTGAATGATAATGCACCAAACTTCTCCACCCCTTTTGATACAGCTCATGTTCTGGAAAACTCTCTTCCTGGAACTTCCGTCTTTTCAGTGTCGGCATCTGATCCGGACGAGGGTAGTAATGCCAAGCTGACTTACTCCATCCTGGACAACGGGATGCAGGACATACCCATCTCAACCTATTTTCGCATAGACCCGGACAATGGCACCATCTATACTGTGCGGGCTCTGGACTACGAGCAGGACAAGGTGTTCCAGGTGCCTGTGGAGGTGAAGGACGCTGGCTCTCCTGCCCTGAGCAGTACTGCGGTTGTCCACGTCTTTGTCGTGGATCAGAACGACAATGCCCCCACCATCGTCTACCCATCCGTCCCCACGGGCTCTGCCTTCCACCAAACCATTCCACCCTTGGTAGAGCCTGGCTACCTAGTCACCAAAATTGTGGCTGTGGACGCTGATAGCGGCCATAATGCCTGGCTGTCCTATCAGCTGGAGGAGACGGATGAGGCCCTGCCCTTCCAGGTGGAGCACCGCACCGGGGAGGTGCGTGTCAGGGCGGCTCTCAGTGAGTCGCAGTCTCCCCACCGCCTGGTGGTCCTGGTGCATGACAATGGGATGCCGTCCCTCTCAGCTTCGGTAGTGATTGTCATTTCTCCAGAGGAAGATGGCGTGCAGGACTTTTCCAAGTCCTCTGATCTGCCTCAATCATCTCCCAAGGACAACAACCTAACGCTGTACCTCATCATCTCCCTGGTGTCCATTTCCCTCGTGTCTTGTGTGATGTTTGCTGTGGCAGTTGCCCGCTGTCTCAGAACGGGCTCTGCTGGCTGGGCTCTCATGGGCTGCTGTCGGGGGTCTGCCCGCAAGCCCACCTCCCACTTCCATGGGCAGCTGAGGCCGGATGGCTTCATCAAGTACCTGGATGTGGGCAGAGCGGGGCTGGGCTCCCAGGCACAGAATTACACCTCCTGTTTTTCCCCAGCATCTGAGCAGAGTGATTTCCTCTTTGTAAAACCCTTCAGCCATTCTAGCACCGCGGAGACCGTGGCTGCCTACGAGCAGGTGACCAGCACCTTAGCGAGTCCCTGCGATGGGGTAAGAGATGGGGGGTTCTCATTGTTGCTGCAGGAGGTGGCTGCGGGGGATGTGTGTGACCATCCCCCTCGGGAGGTGGCAGGGAAGGAGGTTGGCTGTGCTGGGTGGAGGTGGGGAAGAGGATGGCCATCAGCACGAAACAAAAGCCTCCGTGTTTGTGGAGCTGGGAGCTTCCTCTTGGCCCCGTTTGGACTTTATGAAGTGATTCTTGCAGTGGAAACGTGGGGCTTCGGGTGTTAAACTTCTTGACTCTCTTTATCCCCTTTATTCTGTGTGGAAGGAGAGTCAGGATGAGATGACCTCAAAGCCAGATCACCTGGGTGTTCCTTTTGCTCTGTTTTAGGGATGTGCTGGGATTTTTCTCACTTTTTGACTCTCAGATGTTGTTAATTACTGATGCCATGGCAAAGGACTGCTTTCTATCTCAGTAGTTTTCAGCAAGGGGCTGAATTCTCTCGTTAGCACTGGAAGTAGTGCATTTTTGCAGAGATCTTGGTGACCTTACGTGCCCTTGGGCTCGCAGAGCCCTGGGTGGAAGCATGCTGTGAAAACTTGAGCCACTTGCTTTCAGATATCTAAACCCAGATGGAAGTGACTGCATTTAACTGCAGCTTTTTTAACTTTGGGATATAAAAAGTAAAGTCACTTTGTGTCATAAACGCCTGCCCTATATTTTGAAAGTGGTAATTGCAGTAAGGATTGGGAAAAATAGATTGGGAAGGGCTTATCTGATGAGGGGTTGTGTGCCAGTGTGTGTGCAAAGCTACATGAATCTGAAATGTGGAGGGCGAGTGTGCAAATTTGTATGCAGCAGGGGTAGAGTGGAGCTCTTATTCTAAGGGGACTCAGTAATTTATTCTAATGTATTCCTTCATGAGAATCATCAAAGCTGTGGCGAAATTAGTAAAATCACATCTGCTAAATAAAAATCTAGGTCAGCCGTACCCGTTTCCCTTCGCCTTAGTAATTGCAAGTACAAGCAGAATAATCCCATAAAGCTGCTGTTCCGCAGTACCGACCAGGAGCTGCTCCTTCCTAAGGTAACCAGGAGAAACGCTGCCCTTCCCAGGTAGCACGTCATCATTCCGGAGTTAATTAAGAGCTTATGGTTTTCGGAAGCGTGCGTCTTGCTCAGCTCAACTGTTTGCACTCCCCACAAAGGCGTGATGCACACCAGAGCTCTGCACCCATCCTCATTGACAGAATGCCCATTGTCTGATGGGGAAATAACAGGGGCAGAAAGCGACACAAGGCGTGCTAAGGGAGCGACAAAGCGTGCTGCCGGGTCTGAAGTTTGCTGTGCTTCCTGAACAAAGAATGCTCTTGTTTTTTCCCCCTCTTTGCCATCCGACGCTCATTCTTATCTCTGCAAACACAAAAATATTATAATGCACTGAGGCCACAGCATCTGGGAAAGTCATTCAGATGTTGGGTGTGACACATGGGCCCAGGCAGGCCTTACTAAGGACAGAAGGACAGGTCAGGAAGGTCTGTTACCACCTTACCTCCCATTGAAAGCATCTTTCTCTGTATCAATTAGCAGTGCCACCCCCACCCCCCCGAGCTCATTGCTTTGGTGCCATCTCTCCTGCTGGAGCAATGCCCTTATCAGTTTATTTCATGCTTCATTTCTTTCACAGCCTGGTTTCCTGAGCTGCTTTGGAAGATTATTCGCTGAATAGTTTTTGTCACGCTTCTTGGTATTCATGCTGGTCCAGAAATACTCAGAAGAAAGGGAAGGAGTGGGGTGGGGGGGCTTTTTTTCCCCATTGTTCTAATAGATTTGCTTTACTTGGAAAGAATACACTGCTATCCCAGGCTGAAGTAATCCAGGATTGGTTTGCAGGTGAGAATGGAGGTCTTAAAACTCTTTTCTATTTCCTTTGCAGCAAGCTCAGCCTAACCCAGACTGGCGCTTCTCTCAGACCCAGAGACCTGGAACAAGTGGGTGAGTGCACCTTTCTCTGTGTATGCATTCGGTGAAGCCTTTGTTTCTTTACACGCTGCTCTCAGTTTGGGGTGTCCTGGTGGGAAGCTCTGTGAGTGGAGTTTCTCTGTTGTGGGTAGAAATGACACAGAGCCAGAACCAGAGGTGTTTGTGTGCCTGCTCTGTGTGATGGTGTGAGAGCAATTTGCAATGAGCTTTGGTGTCCATGGCTCAGATTAGGAACTGAAGAGGGCAGTGAAGTTATGAAAGAGTTAAAGGACTGGAGAATATGCTTCACATGGCATTGTTATCTAAAGCAGATTCTGAGCATTTGGTCTAGATCCATGCAGGTTCTGAGCACAATATCATGATTCCTCCCCCTGCTCAGAGGCCACTGGGAATTCCTGCTTTGCCTCGAGGACCCTGCGGCAGAGGTTGTGTGGTTGGTGGGTGTCCCCAAAGGCTCTGCCAGGGCAGTGTGTCCCAGCCCATCCACCAGGCCTCAGCAGGAGCAGCTCCCTCGCTGGGTGCTCCTGTTATGTGCTTTCTGTTCTGGAGCTGGGTTGGAGTCTCTGGACCCAGCTTCAGTTTTGGGGAGGTTGGAGACTTTCCTGCGTCCTTTGGGAAGTGGTTTGGTGAAAAGCCTTCCCCCTGGCCCTGGGTGATTGGGCAGAGGGGGCCTAAGGATAAAAGAATTACATCTCAGGAGTCAGGAGGCTCACAGGGAGGGCCCGTGAGGTCAGGTTTCACCCTCAAAACCGTGGCAGCCCACCTCCCCAGCTACAGGTCATTGCAGATGAGGCTGCTTCCTGGGTAATTCCTGCAGGAGCAGTTTGTGGCACCTGCTGGAGGGCATCTGGATGCTGCTCTCACTTGGCTGGGTCAGCCCTGCGTCTCCAGAGGAGAGTCTCTGTGTCCCCATGCTTTGCAGTTACTCGGTGGCCTCTTGGCCACCAGGTCCTGGGTTTCAGGGTTGGAGCTTGCATTCTGGGGTCAGCACTTGGCACCCACAACACTGACTGTGTCTGAGTCTTTTTTGATCCTTTAGCTTAATGGAAGGGAAGCAAAGAGACTGCTAATAGCTGTAAGGAGTGTCGCAGCAATTAGAGTTTTTTATTAGGTTCTCCTAGCTGACAGAGGTGCAATGGACTGATGGTTTGATGTAAAGCTGAAAGCGTTGCTGCCAGGAGCCAGGCACGGGCTTTAACACAAGGCTGTTGCTGGGAGAGTGTTCTCAGAGCTCTGTTCAATCCCCACCACTGAGAACTTTTTTAATCAGGAAAAATCCTTCCAATCATTCACGCTCTGCTTCAAACGACAATTAACTGCAACACCCTGGTAATGCAGAAGTGCCCGAGAGCCCCTGTGATGGTTTTGCTATGAGAAGCAGGGCAATGAGCCCAGTCAGAACAGCCCTACTGCTCCTTTTCCAGCACCATTCTGGAGCTCGAGGCACAACACTAGCACAGTGCAGATCTACTTAACTTAGTGGTAGGGACCTTTCTTAGGTAGTGGGACAGTGGCATTAACCCAAAACCCCAGCTTGGGCTCTTCACACGCTCCTCCTGTGCTGTTCCCATAGTCATACCCTATTTCTCTGCCCTCTGAGTGCCTACCCCTGGCTATGATGGAGCTGCTCAAGCCCTGCCCTGTGTCTGTCCCTGCCCTCAGCCCATGTACAACTGTGTCACCTGCTGCTGACACGTGTCCCTCTCTGACACCGTGAGCTCTCACAGGTGCAGGGCTCTGCTTGGAGCTTGGTGTGCACAGGCATCTCCCAGTTGGAAGAAAAGGGACATGCACTTAACTGTGTTTGCCCAATCTATATTAAATAGCAATGAAAGAAAGACAGCTTAGGCTGAGGTTTGAATGAGTGCCAGTAGGAGCCCAGCACTGACCCTAAGCTGGAACGTGGGCTAAAATCCTACACTCTGATTTCTGTTGTGCTGTATGTACTGGGACAGACCTACCATGAGGCCGGGTAGACCTGGCCACCAAAACTACCACAGTGTCAGCACCTGCAGCCAACCAGGGCTCAGGGTGAGCTCAGCAAAGCAGGACCACCTCCAGTCTACATGTCTCTGCCCTGAGAGCATATCCATATGGGACAAGAAAACAAACATGTTCCTTTGTGATCTCAAACATAGGAGAGCTCTGGTTGCACATGCTCAGAAACATGAGTTCAGACAGCATCCTTTGGAGATGGGGTCAGGGCTGTAGCTGGGCAGAGCAGTTCTCAGTTAATCTTGTTTGGGAGAAAAAAGAGGATAAATGGATCTATTTAATAATCTTTGCATTTTGTTTTCAAAAACAACAACAACCCACTCATGCTGTATCCGGGCAAATATAAATGAAGACAGAATAATACCAAGCAGCAAATGCAATTCCCAAACAAATCAGATCAGTGGCTGCAGGGGGATTACAGCCACGAGCAGTCTGAGTGGTGCAGCCGTGGCAGCATAGCAGGGCAAACATCTCCTTGGCGGGATCTCTGTGAGGCAGTGTATTCAGCAGAGCGCTGGGTCAGGTCACCTAGAAAGCAGGGAAAAATAAAAGAAAGGAGGAGAAAGCCCTGGGTTGCTCATGGATGGGAATGAGGGGAGGAGATGTCCCAGCTGGGAAGAACTAGTGAATGCTTCCATCACAGTGACTCTCCCATCACGGAAGGATGGGGACAGCCCAGGTGGGATAAGCCAGGGCAATAGTGGGGGGCTCAAAGGAGGTGGGAGGCAGCACTGGACCCCTGGGTGACTCCAGGACAGGAAGGAGTGAATCCTGAAAAGATGGAGAGCTCCGATCCTGAATTTCCTTGTGCCACTGGTTTCCAGTGTAGTCCGTGGAGATGTTTGCTTCACTCACACATTAAACAGCATTACAGCTGCCTTGTCTTACTCCCTGACCATGCAGGGAGGGTGGAACAAGCAGGGCATGCAGGCAGTGGATATGCTGCAGCAGCACCCGTGGGAGAGCTGTGAGGGACAGGAGGGTTTCTTCATTCCTGGTTTCTTTTTCTCCAGGAATTGAGCTTTCAGGACTAAAGTGATCCTGTCTGGGCTGGGCAATAGAAAAGAGTGTCCTGAGAATATTCCTTAAAGCTGTCAGGACCTTTGGGTCCTCGGTGCCTGCAGAGCCTGTGGGTGCTGCCAAAGGCTGCCTGCAACTGGGGGGTCCTGGTGGGTAGTTGGGATAGGGGCTCCTGCAGCCTGTGGGGCTGCTTCCAGCTGCTGAGCTTTGCTCATGCCACATCCTGGGTTGCCCATGTGTATGTTTTGCTCATTAAACACCTCACAGGGAGCCAGAGAAACCCAGCAAGGGCTGAGTCTTGGCACAGGATGAATTGCAAACCTTGCAGCGTTAGGTGGGACTGTGATTCCCCATTGAATGTGATGGTGAAAATGCTGCTTTGAAGCACTATGAGGCTGCTGTGCTCTGAACGGGTGCTGCCATCCCCAGTGCTGTTGATGCTGAGGTGGGGATAGGAAGGAGAAACCCATGGTGCTGGGGACTGGAGTGCTCCTGGGTGCTCTGAGCCACCCACACCCAGATCCTACCAGCTGGGACAGAAGGTGTGGAGCATGGTGAAGGGAACTAGCCCAGTCAGGGGATATGTTTCTCTCTCTGGACTGCTTGCAGCATGTCAGGAGTTGCATCGTCACAGCGTTATGTATAGAAACATTATTTTCAGGAGATCATCAGGTGTGACACGTATTAGTCGAATTTTTCCTCTCTCCGTCTGCTTCCTGTGCAGCTGAGCACACGCCGTGCTGGGCTGCAGAGGCGTAGGGATCCGACAAACAAACTGAATCACATTTCCAAATCATGCCTCAGAACAGCTTTCTCAGTGTGTTCGTGGAGTGGGGGGGGTGGCAGAGACATTGGGGCCCTTCTTTCTGATCCCCCTCCCCATGCAGAGCAGCATCCCAGCAGCACAGGGAGTATCCTCATTGCTTTGTGAGGCTGCGGATCTCCTCCTGCTTTGCCCGCTAAAATTGTTCGATCCCATTTGTGAAGTCAGGATCTTAAATCTATGCCTTGTCCAAGCCCTCCCCAGCACCAATGATTGCATTACAGAAGAGTCAGGGAATGCACAGAGCATGGGGGAGGGGCGGACAGCATCCTCTGTTAAGGGAGAAGGAAGGAAATCACAGAGAGTTTTGATCTAGCATTGGTTTTTGGGGGGAGGCTCAGATTTGGGTGATGGGATTGGTTGGGGGAGGGGCTATGGGGTGGGACAGTGCTGCTCCAGGACACGGCTGAGTTGTCACCAGTGTGTCCATAGTGTACCTTAAGAGGCTGTGTGCTGGCTGTCACTTTCCCCGTTATTTGTCACTTTGCCAGCACAAAAACACATGGGGCTGAGATTTTATTTCTGCTGCTGCCTCTGGCTGGGGCAGGGTGTGGGAGGAGGCTGAGGGAGGATGGAAAGAGGCTGGAGGGGAAAAAACAGCAGTGCAAGGAGGGGGAGGAAGGCAAAGAGGTCAAATTGAGACTGTTTGGAATGGGGCTGGGGGAAAGGGATTGGAGAAAGTGTCCGACCCTGAAAGTGGGGAGAGGGATACTATGGCTGGTGCTGCCCCTGCCAGGGGGTGAGGAGACAACGGGAGGGCTGGGAATGAATGGGAGTGATAGAGGAAGGGGCTGGAGTGAGGTGGATCCCAGCTGTGTGCCCTCCATACATAGTAGAGCCTGGGGGGGGTCTGGGGCTATGGGTGGGACCAGAAAGTACTGCTGGAAGGACTGGAACCCACCCCCCCCAAAAAAAATAAAGGGAGGAGTCTGAGGGGGCCACCACCCTGCTGGGCATCCTCTTGGGCCATGGGGCCACGTCCTCAGGGACATTGTGGACACCCACGGCCTCTTGCACCCTGACAGCACAAGCATGGCACAAATCTGGTTCCAACTGCAGAATGAGGAAAACAAGTTTATCTCGGAAATTCACCGGGCTGAAAAAAAAAAAAAAGATGTTTGTGAGGCATTTGGATGCCATAGTAACAATCTCCATAGAAACCCTGCAAGGAAATGAATATTTCTGTACTGGAAGTGGAAATAGGGACGACACGTTGGCCGGGACGGCAGAAAATAGTGGGTCAGCGGTGCACGGCCCGCCCCGCTGTGTGGGCAGATGCCTTCAGGCTGCTGGGCAATGAGGCAGTGCAGAGCCCCACCAGGGGCTGCAGGGCAAGCCTTTCATTTTGGCATTGCAAGCATCCACACACTGCTCCTGGTTGGGTTTGGTGGTGCCCTGTGTACCCTTGCTCTGATCCCTTGGGTGTGGCATCACTGCATCTCATCCCTCTTTGTCTCATATACAGGTTTGCTTCCTTCCCTCCAATCCTAGGGCTGGCATCATTCCCCAAACCCAGCTGTTTTCTGAGCTTCAAAGTGTGGAATGGAGTGAAACAGGAGGAAAAAAAAAACAAACCCAACAACAACAAAAAAACAATTCTGTCCTCTGCAGGATGGGCTTTTATAAAAAGCCTATTGAGAAAATGCCATTTGTATTAAGAGCTGCCACTCCTTCCAGCCCATTTCCATAGGAACCACCTCCTGTTCCGGGCAGTGCAGCCTCAGCCATTCACAGTCCCGTCCTATAGCCGTGGCAGGCAGCCAGCTCTGCCCATCAGCTGTGTGTTTCTCTTCTTTCTTTTTTTTCCTTTTCACTATGAGAATTTATTTTAGGATGCTTTTAGATTACTGCATTCATTTTTCCCCTGCCTCTGAATTCCGGATGATTGCACTCACAAGTAATTCAGGATCTTGGATTTCTTGCATACAGAAATGAGCTCAATAGGGTTTTTGCAACCATGGCATTTCTAAAATAGCACTCCAGAGTGATGTCACAGGCAGCAGCATGCTGCTTTGTGCAGAACTGGAGAGTGCTGGGTGCTGTAAGCTTGCAGAAAGGACCTGGGTCTGCATGGTGTGGAACAGGAGGATCTGCAGACTGGGTTGTTCTGGCCGGGCTGCAGCCTGCAGGTCAGGAGAAGAGATGATTCTCCCCAGTTTGGCACCAGTAAGGACCCCGTGTGGAACACTGAGCGCAGCGAGGGAGCAGAAGCTGCTGGGGTTAAGTGGTGGTTGCGTGGGTTGTGGTTTGCCATGGGGTTTAGGTTGCTAAGCCCTTTATAGGATCTCTCCCAAGGCTCTATTCCCAGCCCTGACATGCAGCAGTGCTCACTCCTCGGGCACTGCCACCCATCGAGGCAGGCAGACCTTGCTGCCGGCCGTCTTGAAGCCATGCCACTGCACACATGGTGGAGGTGTGGTATAAATAGGTTACGGGATGCCCTGGGTGGCAGCAGATGGCAGGCATTTTGGATCCTTAGCAGGCAGCCTCTGCTACGTCAAGGATTGATTGCCACCTGCACAGATAAAGCGAGGGGGGGGTGAGAGTGGTGGTGTGGGGCTGCAACTCTAACCCATCCCCCACCGTGCCCACTGACCACATCCCTCAGTGCCTGGAACATCCCTGGGGGTGGTGGTGGGGTCTGATCAAAGCTCTCAGCACGCTTATCCAAGCATCTGCATGTATCCATGTAGGACAGTTGCGCAGGGAGGGAGGGGAAAGCCCTGCATTCAGGTCTTTTCTACTTGCAAGGCTTTGATACAGCCGGGGCAGTGTCACAGCCACCAGGTCAACCTGGAAGGTGTGTGCTGTGGTCATGCAGCTGGTGGGACTTCAGGGTCTCCCCGCTGGAAGAAGGGCTCTGGGAACGCATCTCTGGCTTCTGTGGTGGGAAAATGTGGCCATGAGTGAGGGGCAGCCGAGCGCAGCTGCCGGGCACCTGGCGGACATCAATGCAGAGCTTGTTTGGAGGCACACAGAACGCTGATTGTAACTTCATTCTGCAAAACCTCCTCAAGAGAAGCGTGGTGGCATCCCCAGAGCTTTCCCAGGCAGAACTGCCATGCTCAGTCCCCCAGGGGCTGCCCCAGGTGGTCACCCACCTCCGCTCGCTGCTTTTGGTGGCTGCTCCTGGACTCCCTTCAGAGCAGGATTTCAGTGATGGGCAGCTGCCCCCCTGCTGACCCCAAATCCCATGGCTCAGCGGGATTTTCTCACCTTCATTCCCATGAATGAATCTACGAAGTGGAGTTGTAGCCTGAAATAACTTGGAAGGGCAGCAAGCTGATGTGGCCTTCAGAAGAAACCTGGTCGTAAAAAGGTGCATGCATCTCTGTGACTCTAGGACTGGAGGTTTTTTTGTGGTATTCAGCTGTGGGAAGGCACCTAAAGGGGTCTGAGTTCATTAGGTGCCAGCTGGCTCAACCAGAAGGCGTTAGGGAGGTGTTTCTGGAAGTACCACTCAGCCCCAAGTACTTTGGTTATTGGTGGTTGCTCATTAAAAGCCTTGGAGAGGGATGGAGACTTCTGACAGTGTTTAGACTCCAGAGTGTTGCTTAACAGAGGAATTTGAAGCCCGCACCCTCTTCTCTGCCAGCACTGCCCACATCCTGCTGTAAGCTGCCCAATGCTCCTGCAGCACTGCCTTCCCCAGTTGCCCCTCTTCCCCCAGCTGGAGTAACACACCATTTCTTTCCTTTTGTTTTCGATTCCTACAGTTCCCAGAATGGAGAGGAAGGTGGAGCCTGGCCCAGCAACCAATTTGACACGGAGATGCTTCAAGCCATGATCCTGGCCTCGGCAAACGGTCAGTCCCTCCTGCATGCAGGGAAACCACGGCCATCTTGGTTGTGTGCCATATAAGATGCTTGTTTGGTATTGACGTGTGTGTTGTTCACTGGAGAGGCTTCAGAAGGACTTCTTGAGCAGATGGTATTGATGTTACCCTGCAGGGGAGGGGGAATCATAGAATAGAATCACAGAATTATTAAGGTTGGAAAAGATCTTGGAGATCATCACGTCCAACTCTCAAACCATCCCCACTGTGCCCACTAACCACGTCCCTCAGTGCCCTTGTCTTGAACCCCCTCAGGGATGGTAATTCCACCACCTCCCTAGTTGAGGGAAGCTTGTTCCAACACCTCGCAACTGTTTCTGACTAGGAATCTTTCTTAATATCCAACCTGAACCTCACCTGACATAACTTAAGGCCATCACCTCTCATCATGTCACTGACCTGGGAGAAGGTAGAGAGTGAGGAGGTTTCCCCTGAACCTCCTCTTCTCCAGACTGAACCATCGCAGTTCCCTCAACNTTGGAGATCATCACGTCCAACTGTCAAACCATCCCCACTGTGCCCACTAACCACGTCCCTCAGTGCCCTTGTCTTGAACACCCTCAGGGATGGTAATTCCACCACCTCCCTAGTTGAGGGAAGCTTGTTCCAACACCTTGCAACTGTTTCTGACTAGGAATCTTTCTTAATATCCAACCTGAACCTCACCTGACATAACTTAAGGCCATCACCTCTCATCATGTCACTGACCTGGGAGAAGGTAGAGAGTGAGGAGGTTTCCCCTGAACCTCCTCTTCTCCAGACTGAACCATCGCAGTTCCCTCAACCACTCCCTGTAAGACCCCGTTGTGCTCCAGACCCTTTGCATCTTTGCTGCCCTTCTCTGGACATGCTCCATGACCTCATTATAGCAAGGTCAGGCAGGCAGTATTTGGGCAGAGGAGATGCCAGAGATCCATCAGCATCAGGCCAAGTGTAGACAGGGCTATCTCTTCCATCCAAACCATATTATCTGCGTACTGCACGGCGTTATCTTCCTGGTGGTGAGACTGAGCTGAATGAAAAGCTGAACTTGAGGCGTATTACAAGCGATGCAATTTCAAAAGGCTTCAGTAAATGAAACATCTGTTGTGCCCTGACTTGCCATAAAGGTGTGGAGGTAGAAGGCTTGGAAGGTCTGCCTGTGGCCAGGGGACAAGCAAAGCCAGGAGTGCAGTGAGTGCCTGCTGCAATCCCACTTAGTGCAAGGTCCTGTGTCTGCAGGCAGCCAGAAGCTGATGCTCAAAGCTTGGGGCTGCTGCAGAGGAAAGCTCCCTTGTGTCCCCACAGTGCAGAGGAAATAGGGATGCTCTTAGAGCAGTCCTGCAGATCTGAAGAGAGAGGCCCCAACAAATCTCATGCCCAGAGACGTATGCACCCCTGGGCTGTGTGAGGGCAGCCCCACTGCTGCGTTGGGCTTTGGGTCGCAGTGGTTGGGCTTTGTTTGGGGCCATTCCCGTGTGTCCTAGGTTTGCTCTGCTTTCTGGCTGCGTTGTGTGAAAGCAGTGGGCAGGGAGGGGTGTTCCACGGCTTTGTGTGAGAGAAGCACTACTACCACTCCATGCAGAGCTCTGGATAACCAGCCCTGTTTTTGTAAAGCCTTTATTTATAAATACCTCAGAGCCTTTTCCCCCTCAGTTTAAAAATAGGAACGGCAGCACAGCCATAAAACGCTGGGTAAAATGCTTTGCATGTTTCCTTTGAGCTCGTGGGAGAGAAGGAATCTGGGGGAGGAGGGAGGGATGTGCTATGGTGTTGCTTTCTTGGAAAGGCCTGCAGCCCTCTGCAGACATCGGCAGCACGGAGCCACAGCTGTGGGGACGAGGCATTGGGCAATGGGGCTGTTTATACACCGGGGAAGGAAACAATGCAAAAATGAGGCTCTGCTCTGTACAAAATAGCCTGCAGGGCCTCCGGATCCTGTTTCCTTGCTGACAGATGAGGCTGATTTCCTGGCTGCTGCCGGGACCCAGAGCCGGGCAGGTCCCTTCCTGGTCAGACACTGGCTCCCACGTACCTCTCAGCCCTGTTTTGGCAAATCTCCCCCAACCCACACTTCAGTGGGACCATGAGCCCTCCAGAAGGGCTGCGTTACACCCCTAATAGAGAGTCGGGGATGGCTTTCCCTGCACTGGTGCAGCGAGAGGCAGCTTAGCACAGCCCATCATTTCCTTGTCCATGGCAGTGATGGATGGGGGCTGGGGCACTGTTGCTGGGGATTCAGCCTGCACTCCTCTCCATCTCCACTGCATCAGGAGCCCCCAGACGCTTTTTTTCCCAGCCAGAGCTCTGTTTCCATCTGTCTCCCTGTCTCTGCTCTGCTGCTCTCTATGTTGTGCTAATGCTGCTGATTGGTGCAGGCTTTTGATGAGGAGCAGCGCTAATTGCCCGCTCAGCCCTGTGCTGCCCCACCCTTGGGTAATGTTTTGTGGCTGTTTACACGATCCTTAATGCCATCTGCTTGCCCTGCTCGAGCTATGGTTGGGAGGAAGTCCCTAACTCGGTGAATTGCTCTATGCTCATCACCCGGGGAGGCTGAGCCCCACTGATGCTCTCTGCTCCCAGTTTCTGGAAGGGGCTGATGGTGTCCTGCCTGCATCTTTAAACTGCACATGGATTGTCCTTCATTTCAAACCCATTCGCTCCCCTGCCCTTGGAGTGGGGAACATGGGAAATATGAAAACACAGTGGTTTGTAGGAGCAGCTGCTGGGACAGATTGAGGAGCAGGGATGCTCCAGGAAACCAGACACTGAGGGGCAGCGTAGGAGGCACTCTGTCCTCAAAATTCTTTGGATTTCAGCAAGAATGTGTAGGGCTGCTGTGGGGCAGAGGGGAGCCTGCAGACAAGGAGTGGCTGGGCAGCCTCACTATATTGGGTGTCCCAAAAGCACTAGCAGCAGCTGCAGCAGCAAGTGCTCCCCGACCTCCTGTCCCCTCTGTGTATGGGGGAAGTGGAGCCAGGAAGGGGTTATTTTTGCCCAACTCTCATTTTCCTCACCGTGTGGCTGCAGGGGCCTGGGGACTTTTTTGGGCAATGGCTGGCTGCTGGCAGAGGCTGAGCACAACCTTTACCGCAAGGAAAGCCAGAGTGCCCTGCTTGGCAAGAGCCTCTTGGTGCCCATTTATAAACCTCCATTGTCCCTGTTCCCTCTCCTTTTCATCCCGAATGCCAATGTTACCTAGGAACAGCCCTTTGCTCTCACCCAGACCAACAGGCACGCTGGGAACCGTGCTCCTGGAAGGCTGCGCTGGGACTGCCAATGAGATCCTGGGAGCAGTACTGGGTGCCCCGCCTGCACAAAATCCCCAAGCAGCAGGGGTGCTCCCTGGGCACTGGGGGATACACCTGAGCCCTCCCAAGGCTGCCTCCAACTGAAACACAGCAGTCATAGGACCATAACAAAGCCCTGCCCTCCTACCAGCATGGATCCCTGACTGCAGCTTTGCCTGAGTGCATTTCCCCAAACCCCCCCAGCCTATTCCCAGCCCCAAGCCTGTTGTTTCCAAGCTCGCTGTGTTTTTTTCCTCCTCCTGTCCCAGCGGAGCAGCTGTAACTTCTCAAGCTCTGATTGCTTAACACTTCCAACCTCTTCAAGGGGGCAAAACAAACAGAAATAGTTCAGTGGCTTTGAGTCCAGCCAAGGCGACAGGGGGAGCGTGCATTGGGCTGACCTGGGGAGAGGACACAGGAGGAGCAGCCTGAGGTTTCTGCTCAGGGTTTATTCCCACTGTCTGTGAACGGAGGGAGAATGGGCTCTGCCTGGGGCCCTTCAGGCACCATGGTATTCTGCAGTTTCCCAGGAGAGTATCTCTATGAGGCAGCTGAAGCCCCTCGCACGAAAGAGCTGAGCTCAGCCCCTGTGCATGCAGAGTTTGAGCAAAGCCATTTCCCACTGGGGTAATGCAGTGCTGCTCTCCTTGCTCAGCTCTGTTCAGGGCTGCTAGAGAAGCACTGCTCACGCTCTGTCTTCCCTCCCTCTTCACATCCCCCCTCTCACATCCCCCCATTTCCATCTGCTCTCTGCCTCCAGCATCCCGGGGGG
>VXAB01007982.1:0-13862 GCA_013399175.1 Odontophorus gujanensis
AGGGGGGAACGCGGGGAATACTGGGGGAAAAGTTGGTGCCGGGCCGTCTAGAGGGAGGGGACACGCTCAGAGCCGGGTAACTTCTGCATGTGATTGTCGGCAGAACGGGGCTGGGGTTGGAGCAGCCGAGCTGTTTGCGTGCAGGGAGCCGCAAACAGGGATCGCCGGGCACGCTGAGCCAGGATCCTCTGGGGGCAGGCTGGACGGAGCCCTGCAGACACGCTGCTTTCGCTTTCCCGAAAGCACGGCTCCTCTTACGCGGCAGAAAACGGCCATGCTGAGGCCGAGAGCCTTACGGGACTTCCCTCTGACAGCTGCTCAGCCGAGGAGAAAAGCAGCCCTCCTGCCCACGTCCATCAGAGCGCAGCTCCAGGGCAGCCTGCCTGCAGCCCCAGGGGTGTGGTCCTCAACCAGTGCCAGGACTCGCACTGATAGAGGAAATGGCTGAGCTCAAGGAAGGAAATGTACTCCCCACTTACTGCACAGCTTTTCCATTCTCTCAGCTATCCCAACTTCTTTTTTTTTTTTTTTTTTCAGCTTCACTGAATAAGCAGTCATCTGTCCTCTTTTGCTCAGCAGGTGCTTCTCGGTGAAGACAACTCAGAGAGCAGAGATGCCTTGGCCGAGCAGAAAGAGAGACAAAGGAGCAGTAGCAGGTCTGTGCTATGTCCTGATTATTCTAGCATCTCTTACACGAGGTTCTAGGCTACAGCTATCTTAAGTGTCACGTCTTTCAAGCCACGTGTCTTTGAGACAGCATTTCCTCTGCAAAAGTGGGCTGAGCATCCATGTGTGACTGAGACAAGTCTGGCAGAAAGGGACAGTGGTGTATTCTCAGCACAAGACAGTTAAGAAATGTGACTCATTTATTCAGAGCTTTCAGATCCTGCATGCTAGAGCCAGTCAGTCGAAGCGTGCCCAGTTCAGTGGCACAGAGATGATGTGCTACCATATTCAAAGCACACAAAACAAAACCAAATTCAAAGCCTTGCACTCAAAGCAGCGTTATCTGATGCTCAAGGCATGAGATGAGAAAATTAAACAGTTGTGCTACTCATCTGTTCCATAGGCTCCAGCAGATAACCACCTTCATTCTGTTTAATGCAAGTGCTTAACATAAGGCTTCTAGCTAATGCAGTAACCAAAATAGTTTGCTCTGCTGCTGAATTTTCCTGTTATCAGACTCACCTAAATTGACTCTTTTTGCCCACTGCTAATTTCTCAGCAATTAATTAAAACCAACCAACCAAACAAAAAAAACACCTTATATTACACCTCATGAGCACGATATGGTCTGTCCTGGTTTTGTTTATGCACATGACAAAAATCAAAGTCCATATTTCAAACTAGAAAAGGGCAGAAATACCGATAAGTAAAGCAGCTATCTTACATGTAACATCTAGGGTACACCAAACTTCTTCATATGACAGTATGTAAAAGTAGCCTGAGTGACTAAAGTTGTTTCAGCACCTGTCCTTATCAGAAACATTCTGTTTTACCAGAGTGGTCTTTCCTTCCTGGTTTCTTTTAAGATAAAAAGGAGCCTGACGCTAAAATCGCCAAGACTGAGGAAGAGACTGAAGATAAGGAGGAAGAGGAGAAGTCCACAAAACCTCCAGCTGGGAGCTCCAAGTCAGGATGGAAGAACTGGAAAAAGGCAAAAGAATCTGATTCTGGTGGAGAGGAAAGCAAGATAACATATTGCCACTGGCTTCTGAAATCAGAGCCAGAGAGCAGGCTCGAGAAGGGAGTGGATGTGAAAGTAAGCACTGACAGCCATTGTAGTGTTCTTATTCAGCAGTCAACAAAGTACAGAAGCAGTTTCACTCCTAACCAGAGCGTTAGCACCAGAGAGCTGAATTACAGCATCAAACAATTCAGACTATTTGCAGTATCACTGCTATTGAGTCTTTAGTACTTCTCTAAAAGCACTTGTCTTCCTGAAAATAGGACAAGATAATTCTGTTCTCCTTAAGGATGACAACACTGGAGTTTGCTACTTAAAGAGGAAATCAGGGCCTCGGGATGCTTAGCTGTAGGTAGCAGGGACACCACCTATTTCAGACTCTGCTTTTACACTCCATACAGCATTCCTACTTCATGATGGTTTTTCTTTAAGCCCTATGGGGACAAGAGCATGTTTTTGTGAAGTCTGAACTGTAACTGAAGGAGCTATGAATGTTTAGGCAAAACATGGACCATAAGGTAATAAAGATCACACCACCTCCTGGCCTTAACCTGTGTTCATTCCATTTGGCAGTTCAGCATTGAAGACTTGAAGGCTCAGCCCAATCAGACAACGTTTTGGGAGGGAGTAAGAAACTACCAGGTGAGAAGCAGATGTCAAAGACTGAGTCACTGAAATATCGCTAGAAAAATGTTCTCTCTCTTCACAGATGACTTGTCTCCTTTGCCTGAAGTATTTTCTTCTGATGTAGTCTGCCTGCTTTGACAGCTGTATTCTGCCAGGAGTCAAAACTGCTTAATTATCTCTAAATTAAAAGTAGATGCAAGCTGGGTAACAGTCTCTTAAATCGTCCAGTTTTTCTTTAGTTTAGTCTCTAACAGCTTCTATTTCCCTTGACACCTTTGAGCAAGACTGTACTCAGCCAAATACTGTGCCTTGTCAGTGTACAGCTGTCTGCTCTGTGTTCCAGGACTCCTGTGCAAAGGAAATCTACGTGTCCTTCCTCTGCCTAATACAATCTGCTCAGCTGCCTGTTTGCTGACAGCTAACTTCAGTCTCTTGCTATCCCCAAATGAAGGTGGCTGAGCTGCTACATTCCCTCAAGCTTTCTAATCGAGAAGATCTTGCTCTTTACCTTTCTTTTTATTTCATTTCATTGCAATCTAAAACATCTGTATGACCAACGTAGGAGAGCTTGTATGAGTAGTGCTGAAGCACATACCTCTCTCCTGTTGTTAGGTCTCATTTCTAGCTGTTAAGAGTTCCACATCAGTTGCTCAAAGTGCCTCATTTTCATCTGACAGGCAAGGAACTTCCTGAGAGCCATGAAACTGGGGCAGCAGGCATTCTTCTATCACAGTAACTGCAAAGAGCCCGGCATTGTTGGCATTGTCAAGGTGAGTTCCTCATTCTGTGTTTCGGGGGGGAAGTAATCAGTGGGTTATCAGACAGCTTGTTAGCCTTATTTCTGTTTCACAACCAGAGGAGTGCAAAAGAAGTCTCTAATCAGAGCAGCAAATGGGCCTAGGGTATCTGTGCTCACAGAGCATCTCTGGCATATTTCCCCAGAGAAATGAAACCATACCACTGTTACCTTGCTGTCATTTCAGAGCATCTCCAGCCAAGCGAAACATTGCTCTGCACTCATGGCTTCTGGTTAATATCTGATTCACTAAACTCTACTGTGCTGACTCTGCAAGGCAGTAGTATAAAGCCTAGGGCACAGAAAAGCTTTTTCATTAAGAACTGTACCCAGTTTTCCTCTGTTACATGTGTTCCTTGACATTGCTCTCCAAAGAGATTTTGATGCTTCATTGACAGCCATACTGTTCTGCAGTGCTTCCAGACAAGGAATCTAAAGGAAGGAAATACACCTGTTAGAATGGATCTCAGAGGAAGCAAGGCTCACTTTTGCACCATTATTATTCCTCTTCTGTCTAGGCACAGTTTTCTGAAGGGCATTTCATACCCTTTGCTGATAACATCTTTTAGCTGACAGCAGCTTGTCTCACATTTATCTCCCATTCTGTTTTAGATTGTAAAGGAAGCATACCCTGATCACACACAGTTTGATCAGAAGGATCCTCATTACGACTCCTCCAGCAGAAAAGAGAACCCCAAGTGGTCCATGGTAACGTAGTAAACTAAATACAATTGTTTTAAGCACTGTGTTTGATCCCAGTGCACTTAGGAGCCCCTAACACTGCATATCCCTACCCTACCTTCCTTTTTCTCCATGAAGAGAAAACCCAATCCTGATTGTTTTCTCTACTCCTCTGTTATGCATCTCCCTAAATTTTCAGATCTTCCCTTGCATGGAGGTCAGTTCTGCATCCATTGCACAATTCTGGGTTAGGAAGGAGAAGAAACATCTTCAAACACTGCTCTTTTTAGTCTATAGCAATGAAAGCTATAGTTTTGATTCATACTAAATTATAGGGAAGTGACTGCTTGCAGGCTGGCTATATAACCTGCAGCTTCATTTAATATTCTCTCTGACCACATAAATGCTTTTAGTGCACAGTCATTTGATTTAAAATCCTTATTTCCCCAAAGAACTTATGTGTTATGTGGATGCCAAATCCCTCTTCAACCATGCTCCTTTGCTGCTCATCACCTGCCAGGTGGATGTCCAGTTCGTGCGGATGACAAAACGTTTCATCCCTCTTTCTGAGATCAAGACTCACCACCTGGCACACAAAGCAGACGGAGGGCCCCTGAAGAACATGATGCTTTTCTCAAGGCAACGTCTTTCCATCCAACCACTGACACAAGGTAAAAGCCTTCTCCTCCTTTGGTCTCAGTGCCATTCTTTGTGAGAGGCAGCCTTCACCCAGACAACTTGGAAGCTCCACTTACAACTCTTTCTTCCTTACCTTTCCAATACAGAGGAATTTGATTTTGTCTTGAGCCTGGAAGAGGAAAAGCCACATTAAGAAACTGACAGCAGCACAGCTTCTGCCCAGCCCGTTGATGCCTCCTCCTCAACCAGCATAATTCTCAAGTTTACTTACTCAACCACAGCAAGGAGAACAAGCCTGCAAATGATTTGAAGCTTTACGTCCCCTACTCCAACACTGTTAGGTTGGTTGATTTTTTTTGCTTATTTTTAAATAAAGCCTTTTAGAATCAATTGCAACTACTCAACTTTTAGCAGTGGTAACGTTCTGCCATCTTGCTCTTGAAAGAAGCATCCTCGAAGATGTTTACTGGAGGATGCAGTCTGCAGAGGGACCTTTTCCTGCAGAAAGATGTCACTATGCTTCTGTCTAGAGCAAGAACATTTCGGTGTGTGCACACACCTAACCTAACTGCTGCCAAGCAGATCTCAGTTACCTTCCTGCAGGTCTCAGGAGAGAGAAATTAGCCTGCTAACTTTTAGGCTACGTGTGTCCTCCATCACCACGGCTGCCAACAGTGACATAGGTCCTAAAGAAAGACCATATCAAAGAAAAATGTCTTAATACCATCAAAAAAAAACCCAAACCAACAACACTGCGCCAACCCAGGCGGTACAAATCATATCAGACAAACTCATGCACAGCATTTGACAGCCAAGGCTGGCTCTTTTTAATTGGAGAGACAGAAAAAAACAAAAAACAAAACAAAAAAAAAAAACAAGTTTTAAAATACAGCCATTGAAAAGACGACGAATTAAGAAACATGTAAACACAGCAGAGGCTTAATTACAAGTTGCACTGCTTGGTTTAGTACTCGCCCACTCCCCTCTTCCTGATGCTGCCTAGGAGAGAGGGAACGACCCAAGTAATGGACAGAACCATCCAGCTCAGGGGAACACAACTTAAGCAGTGTCTGCCCCTCACCGAGCTAACCAAGTGCTTTCCTATAGTACCTCGTCCTGCAGTGACCTTATGCTTCCACTTCTCTGCTCAGCACATCTGCTCCACCCCAAACAGAGGGCCTAGTGGGCAACAGGTTAAACGGTTCTTAGATTAAGTAAAAGTGGGGATCATTTCTAAATTCTGATTCCACAGCTAGGGACACGGGAGAGAGGCACAAAGTGGGGAAAAAAAAAAACAAACAGAACAACAAAAAGCCATATAGACTCATGCACTATTCTTCATCCCTGCCCATGGAAGGCGAGTTGGAATGAGATGATCTTTAAGGTCTCTTCCAACCCAAGCCATTCTGATTCATTCTAAGCCCTCTACAAGTGATGAACAGCTGATTAATTGGAATCTCCTTACAGTGCATTATCTTGTCAGACTGTACTGATGCCGTTCAGACAGTAAACAAACCACTCCTGGAATGCAAAGACTTCCTCATCCATGGGGTTTCTTTAATACCGCATGGCCTACAATCAAAAGGAAAAGTTCTAATAGGAAGGGAGCTGAGGGCAAGCAGAGGGTGGTTGGGGTGCTGCTGTGCTCAGCTTAGCGGTGGAAAGATAGTCTGCTATCCCCTGAGGCTCCCTGCAGGAGCTCCACTTGTCTCTGAAAGATTGTGTACTGCCACAGTGCAGGCGGTTCCCCCTTCACAGAGGGGGAGTAGAATAAGTGAGTGTCAAAGTAACATCAGATTGTTTTGCCATGTGAGGCCTGCAGACGTTGCTGCCCCTTGCCCTGGCACAAGGAGGCAGTTGTCTCAGCTTTTGTTTCAGCCTGAGGAACACACAGCTCCAGCCCACAGCACATACTTCCCATGTAAAGAAGAGCAAGTCACGTCTTTGCTATTACAGAGCAGAAACATGGTGTGACACGAGCATTCAGCAGAGATGAGTTCATTAGTGTCCTCTACAACAGAGCGAGACTGCCCAGCTCTACTAAAAAACCACAACCTTACACGCAGTGAGTAAAAGATAACTTACTTTGGCAAGCAGAAACACACATTGATCACTGAAATACAGTAGCTGTCTTATTACATAAAAAGCTCCCCTTCCCACCCTGACCCCATTCCCTCCACCAGCATCATTCAACTAAACAAAGCAGAAGATGCCTCCATTTCCTAGCTGCAAGATGACTGTTCTACATTCAGCTGTAGGACAGAGGCAGAGGAGATTTGTTCCAGAATCAAAAAGAAGCTGGACAAATCCATAGTGAGCCACAAGCTTGCAGGGAAACTCAGACAAAGCCCACCTGATGCAGCTCCTATCCCAGCACCTAGTGCAGACTCTTGTCTCCATCTGCTAGGAGGTGTAACCACCTGCTTGTCAGAAGGGCACCTATACAGGATGGATATTCTCCAAACTCAACTCAATCAGATCTACAAAGCCATTTCTAATTTGTAATGGAGGAGTGATTCCGTTCTGGGAATGTTCTCGTGATTCTACTTAGCTGAAGACTAAAAGCAGCTTATTTTAGAATTAAAAGAGAAAAAAAGAACAAAACAACTGCATTCAGGTTCTCAGTTCAAGGCACACCCTCAGACCTCACTGGTGACTTCAGCTCAGGCCTCAAGAATGTCTCCCTGGAATTTGAGAACTCTACCATCCTTCCAGCTGCTCCTAGCATCACGCATCAGCCACAAGCTCCTTGAACAACTGCATCCCCTTTCTGGCATTACCAATCCTCATCCTGCAGGCATGAGAGAGCAAACAACACGACACACATGTTTCTGTAGTGCTCTCTGCCCTGCTGCAAAGCCTGCTCTGTCACAAGGACACGAGGCATGAAGCAGGGCAACATGTGCAGTATAAACTCTCTCCCATAGTATTTTTCACATCCCAATACCATGCTCCAGATCTCCCAAGGTTGGCCTGCCCCTCTGCAGCAGCAGCTGGGACCTGGCTGAGCGCATCAACCAGAGGCTGAACCTCAGGGGCAATGCTCAGAAGGCACTGCTTTCAGCCAGCAGCCTTCCTGCTCTGACTTCTTGCCCACCCAGCAGCACTGCTTGCTCCCCCTGACCCTCACTGCACTGCCCAACCTGTGCCACCTCTCCCTTCCACATCCTACTGGATTCCCATGCCTCCCTCCAACCAACCACACCAGCTCCCCCTGACACAGCACAGCAGCCAGGAGCTCCCACAAGGACACAAAAGCCATCCTGCTGCCCATGCTCTGTGGCACCAACTGACTCATCCACGTTCTATAGCTGCTTGTGACAAAGAATCCCCCACCAACACCAAGAGGAAGAGGAGGCAGTGAGGGGATAACGTGAAGCCGTAAGCTGCACCTCAGTCTCCAACTCCCTCCTCTACCTTCCGACTCAATGCCGTGTCATTTTCCCTTGTGAAGATTTCAGAAAGGCAAGAAAAATATCCATCCCACGCAGTCCCAAAGCAACCTGCACACCGCCGAGCCGCAGCAGCACGTCTGGCCTTCACTTGCTCTCTCCCTGCCCGGATCCATACCGAATGGATCTCGGGTCAAAGAGGAGATCAGGCAGCTCCACAGCCTCAAAGCAGCCGACCCCAGAGGAATGTAGTTGATTGGGAAGCACTGAGGTACCTCCAGCTCTGCACCGCCAGTGCTCCGCCTCACCTTGCCCTCCCAGCCCCTTCCCAACCCTGCTAAGTCCTTTGAAGAAAGGAATTGAGTCAAAAACGGATATTTTTTTTTTTCGTGAAGTCTCTGAAGTGTTTTTCTTTTTTTTCTTCCTCCTCGCTGCTGTCCCCACTGGCTCCACAGCAGCCCTCCTCTGCGTGGCCTCTCACTGCCGGCCGTTGTTCTCTGCAGGCTGGCTGGGGGTCTTGGCCTCCGTGTGCGAGGATGTCCCCTCAAACCGCTGGGAGGCGATGGCCGCTTGGTGGGACATGCTCTTCCTCACTATGTCTCCTTTCCGCCAAAGCACCACCTCCTGCAGCAACACATCCAGCAGCAGGGCTTGTCAGTGCTTGTGAGACCTGCCCCTGGCCCCACCCAGACCCAAAAGCTGAACCAAGCTGCCCAGCACAGCTTGCACCCAGTGGGAACTTGCCCACGTTGGCACCTTCCACTCACAATGCTGCCTTCCTGAAAATCCGGATAGAGCACTCCCCCCCACAGGATCTGGGCACAGAGGTGAACCCAGTGGATGTTTAGGGCAGCTCTGTCCCACTGCCACTGGCAACTACATCACAATCAATCAAGTGAAGTGCTTGGACAAGAGAGTGGAGAAGTACTACGGGCTGGGCAGCTTCTATGTGCATTCCCAGCATCACACACATCTGACCGATGTGGACCATCTCTTCTAGGCCTTCTCTGCATGCTCTAAGCAGTCTAGTCCTTACAGGTATCTGTTAAAGAATGTGACTCTCCCCCTGGGAATCTAGCAGGTCAGCAGTGGCAGTCCATGGGTCCAAGAGGACCAAAGAGCTGTTTCTCACCTGCTGTTTAAAGTAGCGTCTCTCTTCCTCGTCAATCAGCACCAAGTTGAGGTAATAACGCACTGAGAACTTCTTATTGATGTCCCTCATTGTTGGAGTCAGCTCGTAGCCAGCCAGAAAGAGTCTGATGGGAATGGACTCCCCTACAAAGAGCACAAAACCGTCAGCGCCGGCAGGACGTCAGCCTGGAAACACAAACCAGGGGAGTGCCAGCAAAACCACATTTCAGGAGGGCACATCAAACACAAGGGGACCAAGATGAATAAAAGACCTCACGTTCCTCCAAAAAAGGAAGATCCTGCTACTGGCAGCTGCTATTTCAACTCAACTTTAACAGTGCAGGACTCGTTTGTGACCTGCATCAAGACAGCACTGCAGGAAAAAGACAAAGTGGCATTTTCTCTGGCAGGCAATGCTAGGTAATGGAACTAGAAAACAAGTGGCACAGGAGGCTTGCACTGAACTCCAACACTTTTATCACCTACACAAACAGCCATGAGCTCACTGGTAACACAGGATTCAGCAGAAAATTCTGCAGGATTCATAATCCCACCCTTAAAGACTTCAGGAGAGGAATTTCAAAGGCATCATCTGCTTTCTCACCTCTCACAGGTGCACCATCCATGATCTCATATTTAGCTATTGTGTCATTCTCGTGATACACGTTGGGTCCTGTCCCTGTTGTTTCTCTCTTGATGATATCTATCTCCATGTGTTTGATCTTGATCCGCACTAGCAAGAAGTAGATCTTACCGACAATCACATCTTTTAAATGATACCTAACATACGAAGGAAGAAAGCACCACAGTCAATGCTGCAGAGCAGATCAGGATACCCAAGAGCTCACAAGTCACAAGTATCATCTTCAGATTCCCCACCGCCACTGGCTGCACTTGAGACACTTACTTGGACTTGTTATACTCAAACTCAATGTGCAGGCAATCCTCAATCCCCACCTCCATCTTAATGGAGGAGTTGAGCTCTGGGTAGGTACTAAGAGTGTGCACGACTATGTCCATCTCCTTCACCACGTCGTTCAGTCTGCGGCTGACAGTCGCTCGGAGGAAATACCTGCAAGGGAAGCCCCCCTCCTGTTAGTGTTGCACAGGCAGCAATGGAGATGAAGCAGGGAGGGGTATGTGGCTGAATGGATTGCACTGTGCTATCCAAACAGGCTTACTGGTACCCTGGCTTCTGGAGCAGCCAACAGCTCACGGTGCCAAAGCCAAAAGGGAATTCTCAAATGGAACAACAGGCTTGTCTAAGCTCTCGTGCATTTGTGAGCCTGAATTACCAAAGTGTCATTTTGGGGATCAGAATAAGAGCTCGCAGAGCACAGATGGAAAACCAGTGTCCTTTTGCAAGAGGTAAGATCACACCGGTCTGCAACGGCTGCAGACTCCACTCTGCAGATCTCACAATTTCCCAACACACCCTCTGAAGCCAGTGACTGGATGTGAACTCAACTGGAGTGCCTAAATGTGAAATACAGCTTGCAACATATGAACGAGATACCAGCAAGGCATCTGTTTGCATATAAAGCACAATTAAAGTCAACAAGAGCGATTACACGATGGTGAAAATGTCCCTGCTGGGGACTAAAGCAAACAATTTCTTTTGTTTTTTAAACTACCCAGTAAATTGGAAAATATTTGGTAGATTCAGAAGGGGCTGATTTCTCTTGTCACTGAAATAGGGCCCAACAGGTTCCTTTGAGTCTGACATATGCTTGTGAAAGCCCACAGAGACAGCCTTTTGCAATTTCATTTGGAGTCACATTATACACTTAGGAGGATGTTCTGAAGGGGATGCTGCACCCCAGTATCGCTACGGTAAGCATCAGTAGTTGCACACTGCACAGAACCAAGAACAGGGGTGAACAAAGGGAGGAGACTCACCTCAACTTCACGTTCTGCCCCGTGTAGGACTCGTAAGGTTTTTCCACGTGTGTGAATTCAAAGTCAAATATCTGTGATTGAGTGAATTCCCCAGGGCGGGCCAAGTCCTTCACCAGAGACACGAACTCATGGTGGTTTCCTCGGTCATAGTAGAGCTCTGGGAAGAAGCAAGTCCAGGTTAAGGAGTGATATTCAGACCTGTGTGACACAGTAAGATTTCACAGCTACAAGCCACGCTCTTGTTCAGATCAGCACCACTGCCCAAAGTACCACTCCCCACTGTACTGGGGGAGCCTGTGGCTCTAACAGACTGCACTTGTTCCCCTCTCTCCATGTAGGCCAGAAGTTGAGCGTGTGCCACTGCTGTGGCTGGGACAGCCAGATCCTTGTGCATGGCAGGCCACAGAGCCAGTAAAGCCAGCTGCTGCTTCTGCACAATTAGTGGTTTGCTCACTCTAAGAGTCAGAAGAGCTGCACATGTTAACGGATGCTTGAACTGAATGCAGTTTCAAGGTATCACTCAAACCAGAACAGCAACGAGTTCAGAACAGAAGGCCAACAAGCACTCAGCAGCTCATGCCATCCGCTCCCATCGTTTCCTACACAGCCTTATACTCAAGGCCAAAGGCATTGGCACTGTAAGGAAAGGAAAAATACGGCTGCTTCTATGGAACAGCAGTGACAGAGCAAAAATGAAGTGCCAGGAGGCTTCCAGCTGGTGCTGCTTTGGTAACAAAGAGCTGGAGCAGTCCTGATTCACACCAGAGAATAACAGTGCAGATCCTCACTGATTCTGCACTAAGGCAGTGCACAGTGCATGGCAACCAAATGTGTGTGCCCATCAGTCCCAAATAACAGGGAAACATCCACGAGGGAAGCACATTCACCTCTGGGAGCACTGCTCGAACCAGCTCAACTCATGTGGTCACACTGCTGCAGTTCACCTCATAAACTCCTTACATTACATCGGGCTGCAGGCTCCTCCTTTAACGCCAGCAACTCCTTCAATAAACTCTTCTCTCCCAAGTCAGAGCAACAGCAACTTAAACTCTGCAATTTGCTTTCGCAGCTGTGTATTACACATCACCATCAATGAAATCTGCCCTTCCTTCAAGACCATCAAGTCCAACCACAAACAGATAAAAGCTGTAATTTCAGCTTTTGGAGTCGAAAGGACACAGTAACTGCAGGTGATCCGAAATCTTAAGCAGGTTCTGTGCTCACAGTCCGCACTCCAGTCCAGCACTCAGCCTGGAACCTCAGTGCTCCCTGTGACACATCACTTCCCCACATCTCAACCTCCTGAGCTGGTAACTTGGCTTGCACGCATGCTGACCTCGTGGGAGCGAGGAGTCTGAGCAGGAGAGCTGTTCTGAAATGGAAAGCATGCAGGGAATACCAGATCCACACCTTAACCAGCACAGAGGGCAGAACCAAAGGACACCACAGCTCTGAGCACACACTGCCTGGGTAATGTGTATGAATTCAAGGATGTTGTTCAAAATATACAGCTCAAGCATCCCCTAAACCAGGGAAAAAGAGGTGGCCAAGGCAGCACGGAGGAGACACGGTAGAGCAGGAAGTCCATGCCTCATTTCCACTGAGGATCACAACGAAGCAGGAAGTCTTCAGCTCTCTCTGAGCAACAGGCTCACCTACACCCCAGCATTCACAAGCTCTCTCATTCTATCCTTCCCTTTCTTTGCAAAGGGCAAGCATTATGCAGACAAAACAAGGAAAAAAATAAGCAAAGCATATCTAACCTGAGTGGGAACATCCCCACTTCCACTTCCTACACTGTGTGACCCACAATGCAAAGGCTGCAGGCACACAGCTTGTCTTTTAGGGTTAAACCTGAGCACAGAGGGCTGCAGATGTACCGCATCACACACGCACAGCTCAGTTTGTGCATCAGCACACAGCAGTCACGTTGCAAGCCACATCTCAAAGTTACTCTGGCTGCAGGTCTCAGCCACAGCCGTGCAATGCTGCAATCACCATCGGATGGAGGAGTGGGTGTGGCAGTCTCCTCCAACCGAGCAGGAAATGCTTACATCCAAGTCTGGTGCATGCACAGAGAGCTGCAAGCTGCCAACAACAAAAAGTCACTGGCCTATCTGTGCCAGGATGCTCAGCTGTGCAAAGCAAAGCAGAGCTGGGGATGGACACTGCATTCACAGCCTGCAGGGCTCAGGAAGGCTGAGCTGCAGCACTACCATGCACGTGGAGCAAGGGGGAGAAGGCGCAGTTGGTGATGTGAATGCACATGCAAAAAACCACCTGGTTTGCCATCCTCTGCTGCTTCCCACTCCGTGCAGGCCCATGGAGACCAACCGGCACACAGCAACATGAGCAGCCATGGAGCCACGCAAACACCAAATGCAGACAGCCTGGAGAATGCACACCAGGAGCAAAGCCACGACCCCATGGGATGGAGCGGGTTTCATGTACAGCCTTCAGTGTGCACGTATCACGAGGTTTGCATCAGTGACTGAAGCACAAGGGAGGAAATGGGACAAGGGAATGATGACCTGGAAAAGGCCCGGAGCTGTGCGTGAGCACGGTGCCATGAGCTGTGTGTGCAGTGCCATGAGCTGTGTGAACACGGTGCTACACAGGCGGACACGGGGACGCCCTAACCCTAACGGCCCTAACCCTAACCCGATCACCGCCGCCCCTCGCAGCCCCCGCTCTCACCGATCTGCCCGATGAACTCCACTTTGATGCCCTGGTGCTCCAGCCGCCGGTTGGGGTGCTTTAGGGTGAGGATGACCCGGCCGGACACGGTCTCCCCGTCGTAGAAGAGGAAGTATTTCTCCTTCTTGCCCTCCTCCGTCTTGTGCTCCACCCGCCGCCGGCTCTCGGCGTCGCTCAGCACCAGCTCCACCTCCGCGCTCTGCCCGAACCCGAAGAAGCTCATGGTACCGGCGGGGGCGGCACCACGGACAGAGCCCCGCGGGGACGGGAACGCGGAGGGGCCGACGGCGGCCGGGAACCCGCGGGCAACGGG
>VXAB01007982.1:13867-80207 GCA_013399175.1 Odontophorus gujanensis
TGGCGGCTGAGGGACGTCCGTGACGGTGGGCGGGTGACGGTGGGCGGGTGGTGGTTGGGGGCTGCAGTGCCCACGCGGGTGAAGGGGGGGTACCGCGAGGGGAGACGGGCACGGCTCTGTGTCGCCCTGTGTGGCCTTCGGGCCTCGTTTAGTCAGTGAGCGGTGAAGGAGTGGTGGTGGGGCCGGGGTGCTGATGCGCACTGGGACCGCTCAGCCCGCTGGCTGCTGTGCTCTCCGTCTGTTTTGAGGTGTTGGTCTAAAAGCCGCCCGTCTGATTGGCTTGAACTTGTTTTTCTCCCAGTGTGGGTGAGCACGGTCTGGGATCTGGATTTCACGGAGGCGGAGCCGCTGGATCCACGCATCGAAGAGGGGATCACGGAGCATGGAGTGGGCGCCTTCACCTCTCTGTACCAGGCACTCATGCCGTTTGCCACTGGGGACGACAAGAGCAGAGGGGTGAGATGGGTGGATGGCACCGAGCTGTGCTGCTCAGCAGGGGCCCCGTGCTTTTCTTTTGCTTATTTTATCCAGAATTGAATTTTACAGAAATATTCTAGGGCTGCTCTGCAAGTCTTACCTGGCACTCGCACCGGAATGTTTTAGGTGGGGCGAATTCCCATGTTAAAAATATGTACAAACACAATTTATTGAAGTACTGGTGGGAAAGTTCAGCCCCTACAGCAGTGCCAACAACATCTGCTTCTGACACTGTGGGCTGATAATAAAACAGGAGCCATTACTTTTGGAGCAACCCCTTCTGTGGTTGGTTGTAATGACAACTGTTAAAATGATCACTGCCTAGGAAACGTTTTGCCATGGTATAGCTCACAGGAACTTTTACAACAGAGCTTGAGAAAGCATTCTGTGCATCCTTTATTTGAGTTTCTTGTATTCTGCCTGTGCGTTCTAATGTGTGCCTAGTGGAAGTGCTAAATCACGGCTTGAAACAGTGATGGAGCACCTGCAGGGCAGCCCAGGGGAGCTCAGGTACAGTACACCTGAGTGATGGAAGGAGTGGATCCTGGCCAGAGGTTCCCAGATCTCATTTAAGGGTTGGCAGTAGAGGCAAGGGGATGTTGCTGGAGATCCCCATGTAACTGAGGCATTCTAAAGGTAAACAAATCTTCCTTTGTTTCTGCATCCATTACTGCTGCATTTGGGCTTGTTGCCATTTACTTTGGCCAAAGATTTTGCCACCCTGCTGTTATTGCTATACTTTCCATCACATTATAGCATTACATACGTGGAAGGAAATTTTTGTATGGTTTTAAGTAGCTTGTTCTGTGAATAAAGGTTTTTCTTGCAGTCAGCATTGCATCTCATGATTACCTTTTAAATTAAGGTTTTTTTTCCTGTGTGGATATCCTTGTAGAGAGCTATGCCATTATTGGATCTTTTATATTGTTCTTATATTTTGCTTTAGAATATCTGGCGCTTGTTTGTGGAAAACAACCTGTCTCGTAATGCCCTTGTGGCTGTGTGGCACCACTTTGTCCAAGCAGGCCTGGGTAAAAGAGCCAAGGCACAACAGAGGGTTTATGCTCTCCATGCTGCTGGGTTGTACTTCTTACTGCTTGAAATCCCAGGTGAGTGAAGAGATTCACCTCCTTATTGCTGAGTAAAGCATCGTCCCTTCTTGGAGGAGTATTGACACTGCTGTAGACTGTCATTGCTGGTTGCAGGACCTGGTGCTGTCTGTCTTTGTTGAGGAAATTCTTTGTAAAACTTCTTCGGGCTACCAGGACAGTGCCTTTGTTTTGGCCATCTTCACTGGAAAAGCATGTAGAGAAATGGCCAGATCATTTGATGCCCTTTGTGTCCAGAAGGTGGCTCATGTTTCCTTTTCTGGACAGGCAGTATAGCTCATCAGATGTTCCATGATGTGATGTTTGATAAATGTCTTCAAACCCTGACAAAATGCTGGCCTCAGGGGCAAAACCTGATGAGGAAGAGGAAGAAGATGCATGCTGAAAGCTCTCAGACCAATGCGAGAAGAAATAGAAGAAAAGGAGTGGCAAACATGAATAGCAACTCCAATGTAAGATGTTTGTGTAATCTTCAGATACAGATCTCTATTAGCGAGCAAATCACTGGCAAGCTATTTCAGTTCTAGGTCAGTGTAATACTTTTCCTCTCTTTTTCAGCCCTTTTTTTTTTTTTAATTCCTCTTAACCTTTTATTCAGCAGTTGATCCATGCTTTTGATTCCCTACCTGTTATTAGGAATTTCTTGAGGTCGGATGATTCTGCATCAGCTGCAGTTCTTTGGCTGCTGACTAATAGAAGAAAAAAGCTAATTTGTCTGTGGCATATTGTTAGACAGCTCAGTGGCAAAGGGAGAAACTAATTTATATCACCTTCAAGAGACTCAACAAGGTTACAGATGACAGCTGAGTTTCCTTACTGGTGGGGCACTAAGAGCTAAATGCTGTAGTTAGCTGTACTCAGCTGACAATTACAGTGTTTGTATGGTGTTATTTTCTTAAGTGGAACTGGGGATTACACATCAGACATACTGAGAGAACAGTGCTGCAGGCTCATGACAAGCAAGTGAAGTATGGAGTAGACAGAATGAAAATGACTTTGGGATGAATTTCCAGGTGTCAGATGAGAATTGAGATAGCTGCGTCTGGTGGACTTTCTCCTTTAAAATCTTCAGAATGAGAATAAGCTCTACTGGAGCTTTCTTGCGTCCAGCTTCCATCCTTTTTCTGTTTTGCCATTACTAAGTGTGTTCCACGAATCTGTAGGAGAAGTTTTAGCTTTGGATATGAAGTGTTTCAGGGCCTAGCCTGGGAGTTCTGTGAGGCACCAAATCATGCAGAAGAGATCAGTCACTGCTGTAGGGTAGGATGATTCTGTTTCTCTTATCTACCAATATAGGTGGAAGAGGCATTTGAAGAGGAGGATGAGGAGGATGTGGAGAACATCTACTTTTCGACAGAAGATCTTCTTCAAGTTCGCAAAGCAATCTTCCTTCTTTTGAAAAACTTCTTAAGGTTTCTACCAAAGTTCTCCCTAAAAGAGAAACCTCAGTGCTTGCAGAACTGCCTGCAGGTAAATAAGATTCCTTGAGCGGAGTGTTATGTCCCCCAACACAGATGTTCAGTCAGTGCAGAACACTGTATGACCACAGAGCATGGGCAGTGCTGCCTTTCACAAGCTGCCCCCCTGCATAGACTTGGACAGGATGCCTGCTCCATGGCTGTCCCTCATGCTTAGCATTTGCTGCTTACTGCCATCTGAGCAGTTAATGTGCCATTATAAGGTGTTAACTCTGTAGGTGGGGAGAGATGTGAAGTATCGAGCCCATGGACTTTGGGGATCTGCTTACATTCTGCTTTAATTGTGGGGCTGTGGTTCAAAGCTAGAGAGGCTCACGTTCTCTGTGTTCTTGCATCCAAGCAGACCTGCACAGCTTGTCCTCATGTGGATTAGCTAAGTTTGGCTTTCTTTCCTTGCAGACTTTTGTGGAGTTGACAAAGTTTGAGCCCGAGGAACGCGATTTTGTGTTCTCAGCAACAATGTGAGCAATTAATTCTGACTATTTAAACACTGCTTTAGAAAGTAAAGCCCTCAATGCTTGTGTTATTATCTTGCTTATACCAAAATGAAAGCATTGATTTCTTTTACTCGAGATAATTAGAACGTGTTCTACTTAGCTACCAGTAAACAACATTTAGTGAATATTGAATGTTTTCCAGTCAATGACCACATTTAGTTGTAGTAAACATTTCTCTCATGACAGATAAAGATATCTCTTTGCCTTCCTTTGTTTAGGAACGTTACTCGTGCCAAGTATGTCCCTGAGCTGGCCTACCATGGGCTGTGGTTATTGTGTTCCCCTCTACATGGTACAGAAAATGAGGTAAAATTTGGGCAAAATCTTCAGAGTTCTCACTGCTCTATTGAAAAGTAGATGTTTCTTTTGTTCTCTGCACATTGTTTGGCTTGCAGATTTTTGTTACGTTACGTTTATGTGTCTGTGTGTACGTTTGCTGGGTCAGTGATGATTTTTGTTCTACCCCAGTGCTTATTTCTTCAACCTGTTGGATGATGCGTTTTGTGTGTGCTGTGTTCTGTGCTTTAGTGACTCCTGCCAAGTGAATCAAAAACAAAGGACAGCTGCAGTGACGTTAGATCTCAGAATCTTAATAAAAAGAACTCCAGGGTAATGCCTTTGCCTGAGGTTTTCTTTTTTCCTGCTAGGTGGAGCTCCAGCACTGTTGGCTGCTGTGCTGTGGTGCTGGATTGTGCAGTGGAGCATGATGGGAAGTAGGGAAGTGTTCTACTCAAATGATTGTAAGCAGGGCTGATGTTAATTCAGAGAATATTATGTCGTCATGCATCATCCAGTTCTACCAGAAATCTGTCTGCAGCTTTGCATTTTTATTTTGTTAAATTTTCAAGTGCTCTGTGTCATCTCCTGCTTATCTGTGTGCTGCTCTTAGGAGATGGAGCTTTTGAACTGTGGGTGTGACTGTGCTGCTGTGCTTTGGAATCAGCGTAATCCCATCTGAACTAGTTTTGAGCTTGCAAGCCGGGGTGTTGTTGGCCATCTAGTCAATAGAGCCTGGAGCTGAGCACATGCCTACCTGATATGCTTGCCTTAGTAGCTGCCTGGCTTCAGCAGCCAGGAAACCTGTGTGTTTCAGCTGCCTCAGTTTCCCAGTGCAGCTTTTCAGAATGGCTTGGTAAAACACACTGGGGAAGATATTTCTTCTATTAATGGGGCCCCCTGCATCGTTCCACCAGAGGTCATACTTCATCAGGTGCTGTTGTTTGGTTCAGAGTTATTTCATAAATAAGGTTAGGAGTGCTTATTTATCTGCTCTAGTTGCTGAAGATGAACCTGAAGATAACCTTTTCCTTCCAGATTCTTCGTTGTGTCTTCCAGCGAATCCTCAGTGTCATTCTTATGGTGCAAGGTGGTGCAGGTTCCAGACATGCAGCCCTTGCAATCACATCAGCTGTGATCAGTGCCAGGAACCAGGCTGTAAAATTCATCAGGTGAAGTACAAAGCTCTGGCACTACCCTTCCTGGGTAGGTCTGCTCTTTCTTCTGGCTGCCTTTGCTTTACTCTTTGTTTGATAAAGGGATGGGACAAACTGAGAATGACTTTGATGTTGTTGGTGCAATTAAGGTTTAATTAAAATTTCTTTAATAGAAATTTACTGAACTTGCTGTTGGAGGGGAAATGAGGAGCTGCTAGACAGTGAGTGGAGGGTGTCATACCTTCTGTATTTTGCTTTGTATTAACATGCAGTTCATTTCTCTTTAGCTCTTTACTGTCTCTTGCTTAAGGATATGTTTTGCCTTTGTCTGTTATTCCCCTGTGTGAAGATCTGTGTTGTTTGAAAACACAGTCTGTGTAGAGATCCCCAGACAGCATTCAGTAAGTAGATTGAGAATAAAGAAGCTTTTCATATTGCCCTCTACTTGCAGAGAAGTACTGGAAGAAATGTTTTCTGCCTGAAATGTCAGGGTGGCGTAGGAAGTAAGGTGTGCTCTCTGACCATGTCTCTTACACCAGCTCTCATGATTCCAGACTATGCACTCTTCCTGACTTTCAAAATGCATTCCAAAAGGGATGTCCTACAGTTGAGTTTTGGTCTGTTACAGAAACAGCCTTACTTAAGTGTGCTTGTTTTCCTTTTGTGCAGCTCAATAGTAGAGGAGCTGAAGGAAGCTGCCTTTCCTGTTCTTCGTGTATTACTGCAGCATATCTGTACCAAGGTATGCTAAGTTTTGGTGCATCTTGGGCTGAAGAACTTCAGTGTGGGTATGCTGCAGCGTGTGCAGTAATTAGGAAATCCATGTCTGCAATGTTTTTTAAGGAAAGGGAAAGATTTTCCTTGTTGTCGGTTGTGTTTCCTGTTTATCAGAATTTTCAGACACCTTAAAAATCCTGACACATCCTACGGAGTGCTGACACTGCCCCATCTCAGTCACAATTAGTTGTACCCCACTTCTCACCTTTCCAGAATTTGCAGTCCCTTTCAAAGCTGTTAGTAGGGGAAAATGAGGATGATGAGAGCTCTTTGCTTGGGTAACTGCTAGAAACACTGCCTCTGGATTTAATCAAAGCTCTACCTTTGCTTTGGGGAATTTGCACTGTGCCTGTGGTGAGTGCTGAAGCAGTGACCGAGGAAGATGGGATTGTTATCCCAGTGCTTGCTGGATGTGCTATATTGCTCCTTTAAATAAATATTTCTCTTTAGTCCTGTAACACCTTTCTGCCCCAGAAGCCAGAATGTAGGGATATTACAGTGTACAACTGCTCTTGCTTTTCAGGTCCCGGATAAGGCTGATTATCGCACATACGCTGCACAGGCCTTGGTGAACTTGCTGAATAAACTTCCTTGTATGGAGTTTGCTGACTTCATTGCTTGGCTTTATAAATACTCACTCCACACAAAAGTAAGTACATCTCCTCAATGTCCCAGCTTCAGCTACAGTAGTGCTTTGGAGGTGGCAAGTTGAGAATCAGCCCTGAGTAGTGTTGTTACTGCTGATAGCTAGAGGCAGGTGAGCTGAGTAGGCAATACCTGTGTCTTTTACATTAACAAAGCACCTTGTGCACTTATTTCTTCAGATTTCCTACAGAGTGTTTGCACTTGATGTAGCTTTAGCTTTGTTGGATGTGCCGGAAAGGAACTTGGACTCCTCCTTGTCTCTGGATCGCCAGAAGTTTCTGAAGCACAAATTCTTAATCCAGGTCATGATGTTTGGCCGCTGTTCAGACAGAGCACCTGTAGTTCGTAGCAAAGCTTTAAGCTGTTTTGCACACTGTCTGGAAATGAAAGCTTCTGCTGCTTTGGATAGTATACAGGACTTGTTACAAAGTAAGTGCTATCAGTAAATTACATGGTTGAAATATCTCTTGAATTGTTTGAGGAATAATTCCTGGGAGATAGTAGAACTAGTCATCAGGGTCTTTCATACCTGCACAGAGCACCTTTGGTATTTGTCATAAAGGGAAGTAATAGGCAAGTCTAACTTGTAGCCTTATGTTTGGAAGACATTTATTTTGTGTATGTGCTCTAAGTACTGTACAATTAGAAATAAGTCTTCTTTTTTTTTGTCTGAGTGTTGATTAAATCTTGAGTTGCCTTTTGCCTCTGCAGGTTTGTTTCTTCATGGTTGGCATTCTGAACTCCCTTGAGTTTGGTGAGGGCCAGATGGCACAGTTCAGAAGCATGCAAACAGCGTCCTGTGGTTCAATCACTTGCCTGAAATAAAAAAATCAGAGTGCCAGAATATGCTGAATGAAAAAGATTCATTTAATTTCTCTCCTTTCTTTTTGGCAGCCTACGACCATGCAAACTTGGAAGGAAACACAGACAGTGCATGTTTGATGCTCAGTGAAGAAGGTACGGAGTCATTCTCTTAGGATAAGTCTCAGGCTTTTCTTGGCATGCTGTTTTCTAAAAACATGTGTACCCATGAAACGTGGGGCACTAGAGAACGTGAAGCTCTGTCAGTCTTAAGCTTTTCACTTTTCTTTCAGCTGTGTCCAACCATCCACAGAAGACCTTACCAACTTTCAAAACTATTGAGCTGACAAACAGCAGCGATGCTACTGTGCTTGATGGTATGTCACAATTATACCAGCTTTTTCAGGTAGCTTTTCAAGACTTTAATTGAAATTAGGTTTTCTGAAGTTTATTCACTGTCCATTTCTCAAAGAGTGGAGAGATCTTTCTGTGGAGCTGTTAAAAAAAACACTTAACGGGTGATGAAGGGAGTGGAAGTGCTAGCTGTAAAGAAATGCTGTTTCCACTTAAATCTGGAAAATACATTTAATTGTGAAATAGTAGTATTCCACTACACTAATGTGATAGCACTTTACCAAAAGGATGATAATTGATGTGGGATGTAGTACTTGCAGCTCTGTAGATTTAAGGGTAATTAAACCTCTTCAGTGCATGAGGAACTGATATATTTTTGCTGCATAAAACACAGCACCTTTGAGTGGCACTGCTACAGAAGGAGGAATTTAGTTCTCTGCAGCACTGGGTATTGGCTGATGTTAAAAGCAGAGTGTGAGGTTAAATGGGCTGATGCACAGTGTCAGTCTGCTTGTTCTAATTTCTTAATGGTGTGAAATCAGCACAAAAGTTGGCTTTTGTGACTGTGATATTTCATTGAATCTCTTCTTCTCCCACGTGAAGACCTCACATTTAGGCCTCTGCCAGCTTCTTCACTCTCTCTCAGTTCTTGCTATTCACCTCTCTTGAACTGCTGACAATTCAATTTATTGCTTAGCTCCCATCCTGCGTTTGTGTCTTTGTTACATTTCTCATGCTGCTCTTCGTGTGGGATCTCTCTCCATATCTTCATGAACCAGGCTCCTATCTTCTCTATTGAAAGCTTTCTTTCAAAACATTTTGCTGATAAATTTCATTAATCTGCTCTCTAAGATAGAAATATCCTCCAGGCCACTAAAGGTATTGTGTATTCCCTGTTCAGTTGCAGACTCTGTGTGGCAGAGGATGCCTGCTTTTTGTATCTGATACCCAGCTGAGCATACACTTGGCACTTGGCAAAACAAATTAAGCAAAGGATTGGATCAAAAAGGGCTGTCTGTGGCTCAAGAGGATAGCTGAAAAACAGGCTTCTCATAGCCAGTCAAGGTGCATTAGCAAAGCTGTCTGGCACATGCTTGTTTGGCTTCTGCCTGGGCTAATTTTGCACTTCTGTGAAGACCAAACAGCATGTATTTTAGAAGGAAAATAAATCTTTGCTGAGGATATTCAGAACTTGCTAAATGCACAAGGGCAAAGATAAGAAGGGTAGGGATAATCTGTAGGGTGAAGTATTCAGAATATGCAGCGCCTGTCAGCCTACAAACACTATTCCCTTGTTAGTTCTCAGCCATTTAGAACTCAGGGTTTATTTGTTGTTTTGTTTTTCCTATGTGCACAGAAACCCATGACAGTTGGCCGTGGTTGATCATTCTAGCAGATTTGGTCACCTTCACAAGAGCGTGACTGTTTTCTTGGCAAAATCTTGCAGAGAAAAGGTTGTGTGCTTTTTTTTGTCAAGCTATTCTTGGGAGAAAGATGCAGTTGCAGTTACCTGCCCGTTAAGTGGTAGTCATGCAGATCAAAATCTCTTGGTTTCCTGTGGTAAAAAAAAAAAAAGCCTACTTTTAGACCCTATGTTTGACTAGCTCCCAGTGACGAATCCTTTCTCTTAATGGCAACATGGTGAATCTCTCCACATGAATCTCAAAGTAACAGATCTGGATTTGGCAATTCAAAACATTTTTAGGAGATCTCACTTGCCAACTTTGAAAGTAACCCAGCAACTTTTACATGCAGAAGAGTATACAGGCTGGTATGGTAGGCTATTTCTTTTTGCTCTTTGTATCAAACAATTTGGTATATTGCTTTATTCCGTGGTATGTCCTATGATTTATTTTCAAGATGAAAGAACCTGGATTTTTTTTTTCCCCTGAGATTGGCAGCTGCAAAGGAGAACCCATGTTCTTTCTGTCAGTCGTTGTGCTTTCAGTCCTCTTCTCTTGCTCCTGAAAGTCTTAGGCAACAAAGTGAGCTCTGCAAAATGGTACGAGGGGAGGCCTGTTGATGTGGGTGTCATAACTTCTTTGTATCCTGCATTTTGATAGGAAAGGAAATCATGGCTGTGCTGAGAGTGAGAGCTGGGGATGAGAAAACCACTGTGAGGAAATCTGCTCTCCAGGTACAGTGTTCTTTGTGTGATTTCTTGTTATTCATGATCACACAGAATGCCACTGGAACAAATAATTAAGCTGTAGCACTGCAGTGAACTGTAAGTAAGTTTGCCCAGCTGTAGCTCCTTGCTATTCCCACTGACTGCATTCAGTCCTTAAAAAGGTCATTTTTGCTAGTTCTTGGTAAGTAAATAATGCAAGGAAGGAAAAATGTTCTAGTACTCTTTTGCTGGCAATCACTTATTCTTTCATTTAGAAAGAGCCTCTTTCCAAATGTCAATAGGTATTTAACTTAAGCAACTTCCTTATAAAGCAAGGCATAAGATGTGCTTTGTTTATTTCCACCTTGTTAGCAGGGTTTGGTCTATAGCATCTTTCTGAGGAATGCGATGCTTTTTTTCTTGCTTATTTTTTTTAATTAAGTCATGAGCTTTAAAAAGGATCTTCAATGCAGATTTCACTGTTTTATAAAATATGGATCAGTTGTTGACTGCCTTTCTCTCTATTGGTCCTCTTTCCCCTATCCTCTAGTTCCCATTCTGATTTGACCTCCTCTGCTTAAGGGGTTCTAACTGTTTTGCTTTGAGGTTTTCCTTTTTTTGTTTTTCCCCCTCTTGTTGGCAAGTGAAAGACATATTTCATAATGAGAGAAACGTTGGCTTCAAGGGGAAATAGTCAGATTGACTCAATACAGAATTCTCTTATCAAATCTGTATGGCTGAAAACATGTTCTCTTAGCATTCTGTACAGAGTTCTGCCCAGTACTTAAATATTACTGATGTTATCTCACTGAAAGTGAAGCATGCATTCCATTCCCCGCTGACTTAAATTAGAGATTAATTTCTTTTTGATTCATTACCCGGTGCTCCTGGCCCGTATTCCCAATGAAGTTACACTGGTGTTTGACTTCCAGGTTTTTACAAACATCCTGAAACACAAAGCAATCCCTTGCACTGCAGAAGATTTGTCCACACTTCAGGATCGCTGCCGGGACCCCGCTGTCTCTGTGCGGAAGCAGGCCTTGCAGTCTGTAACAGAGCTCCTCGAGGTGAGGAAATGAACACCACCACTTCTTACCCAGACCTGACACAGGTGAAGTTTAGGTGAAGAGGATGAGGGCATGGGCAAATCACTTGTTTGTTGACCAGATTTCATTTGATGGCCGTTTAATTTTATGCTCTTTCTCATCTTTTGGCTTGGAAGCCATGACTTGCACATACTTGACATTTATGTAGGATGCTTTCAACTGCTGGGAATGTTTATTTCCCTGCCTGTTGATTTGTGTGTCATGGAAGAGATGTTCGTGTTGCTGTCCTTCTGAAATGTAAAAAAAAGATATCTGAATCACTTTGCTGAGATGCATGTTGGTGATGGCATTGCAATGTTATTTCTTTTCTATTTATTCTCAAAGGTTTGGTAACTTAGTCATGGAGCATAAAGTTTGTATTAATCAAAACTCCCTGTTTTTAGTGTTAAATTATCTGCAGTACAGTCTTACTGCAATACTCATAATTATTTATAGGCTTTCAAAACAAAGTATTGCAGTACTTTAGCCCAGGTAGCTTGGTCAGAGATGCAATCTGTACTTTCTGCTGCCAGGGAAATATATTCTCTTGTCCCATGTGGTGCCACATTGTGCTGCTAGTTGAGCAGTGACCTGTCTAACTCTAATTTATTTTACAAGTTAATAGATGAATCTAACAGTTCCTCAGCTTTTGTTGATCTTAACTGTGCTTATAGGACCACATCGTACCTAAAAGATGTTTCTAACACTGCGTGTTTCTCTCAGTCCCAGCACGATGACATCCTGGTGCAGAAGGCATGGTTGACTGGAGTTGTGCCTGTTGTGATGGACTCTGAAAGTTCTGTCCAAGAAAAGGCCTTGGAATGCCTTGATCAGACCTTGTTACAACACATAAAGCATTACAGTAAATTCAGGAGGGAAGATGAAAAGCAGGCACTGGCATGGGATCTCCTTACTCTGCTGACTTTGGAAAGACAGGATCTGAGGTAAGCATGGCAGTCCCATTGTGGGCTCCTTTGTCCAGTGCACTGGCTCTCTTTGTTGCCTTTATTATCTTAGCATTTGTGGATAAAATCCAGATTATTTTATTAAACTTTTAATCCTATTAGAACGTTCAGCTTTTACTTTACAGTAGGAAATGGCTTAGTGACCGGAGGACTAAGATTCAAGCATGGGCTTATGTTCTCAGCTCTCCCATCCTGTGTGTGACCACAGAACAATAAGTGTCATAGTTTATATATTGTTTAAATGCACGTGCCACCTATTGCACAAGGACAAAAATCTAGATTTATTGGGTGTTTTTTTTTTTTTCGAGCTATTTGAACTTTACTCAAAACAGGCAATGAAAGTGCACATTGCTCTAGAGATGGCAGCTGTCATGCTGTGAGCTGCCTGTGTTGCTCTGTCAGTTCCTAGGACAGAGGAGCTGTCAAACATACACATCAGCAGCTGGTGAGAAGAGCACGGTTTTGCTTTGTGTTGAATGTTTTGATTTGCTGCTCTTGTTACCTGTGTGGTCTCCATGAACTCTGGTGTTCACACACAGGAATGTCACTTGCTATTCTTGATGTGCTGGCAGTAGCTTGAGCATTAAATGGAGGTGTTCTGATGACAGAAGTAAGAAGCTATAGAAGGAGAGAAGATTTCTTATTAATTCTGATGTACAATATGTTACTTGTCTTATGACAAATAGAACGATTCTGCCTTTTGCAGAATGTTGTGGGATGAAGCAGAAGAAATGGGCTAATATAGTATGACAAGGATGCAACATTGATTAAAGTCAGCTGTATGTTTATTAGTCAACAGGGCATAATAGCTCCGAAATAGAAAATGAGATACTGGTTGTGCTGCCTTGCCAATCTGTGAAGCTGTCAGTGTCCTAATTTGGGCTGTTTTGTGACACAGTTTGAAGACTCATGGCACCTTCAATTCCTGACTTCGGAGTACCTTGTAGCTTGACAAATCCTAGAACTCTGTCAATGTGAAATAGGTAGCTGGGGTTAAACAGAAGAATGCAACTGGTGCTGTCCCGTTAAGGATATTAAATAAAAACTGTTAGGTAGTCTTTGGTATCTTCTTGATTTGTTCTGATACCGATTCTTCTGTCTGACAGGCACATTCACTCCAGGTCTGTAGTGCATCAGGACCAGTAACTGATCTGCACTGCAGCCATCAGATCTGACTGAAAGAGTGACCAGCAATAAAATGCACAGCAGAAATCCTGACACATTCAGAGTAGAAAGAATGTGAAATGATGGCACCTTTGTGATTGTGATACCTTTGCAGTGTATCCTGGACAGTTGTTGGATTTTGCTAGTGGTGTCTGAGACCCCAAGTGTTCTGTTCACTCCTTGTTTATCTTGCTTTCTTTTCTTTCTTCCTTGTAGCTGTTACGTGAACAAAGCTTTTCATATTTGGTCCCAGCAGAATAAATTCTCCTCTACTTTCATCAATAACGTGATGTCTCATGTGGAAACAGAGCATGCTGTACCAGCTTGGATGTTGCTTGCTAAGGTGGCAAGTTCTTCTCCCAAGCTGGATTACTCCAGGGTCATTGAATCCTGGTACACTGTCAGCAGGTACGTGTGTGCTTTGAACTCCTCCATTCTGCAGGGAAGAGGTAAGGGTGTAAAGATGTGGAGCAAGTGAGCACCTTCTGTCCTTCCATAGACATAGTGCTGCTTAGATCACCATTCTTTATTCAGGCAACCTGGTTGTGCAGCTAGGAGACAAGCAATAACCTATGGATTTGTGGAGCCATCGAGTCTTACATTGAGCTTTTTGAGTTTTCATTTGGTTTGATAAGTCTGCCTTGATAGAACGTAGCCAAGATGCATGGATTTTTCTGCTGTGGTTGGTGGTTTTCCAAAGCATAAATTTTAGTTAGTTTGTCTGCTCTGCTGTTTTCCAGGCAACAGAACATGAGCAGTAGTACTACAGGACATATACTGTCTGTCATCAGTCATGTGGCAAAGCACCTCCCTAGAAACACCTGTGAGAGACTGATTGGTGAGTGAGAAACTGCAGAGTGGAAGGCACGGTTCAGTTCAACTCGGAGTTATTCTCCATGAACAGTTGCTTGGCCTACCAAATACCTATGCCATGTGCGTGATCTCCTTTTCAGATAACATCAAGTGCTGGCTGAAGCAGTTTCAGTGTCCCCTGGAGGTGATCAGCCCAGCTGTAGAAACTCTGCAGAAGCTTTGCAGTGCGTATGCAGGTGTCCCGAAGAAGACACAGGTGTGACTTAAAATGCATCTTTTAAAATAGTTTGTTTCACATGTGTAAGGCCTGACTCTTGCAGGCAGCTTCTGTCTCAAGTCTGTTGGTTGATTGTCTCACTAGAGACAGAGGATCTGGCTCCAGCCACTCGACTCTGTTCTACTTAGCTGCAGTATCAGCTATTTCTAATGCTCGGTCCACTTAGAAGCTATAAGCTTACACTATAAGCTCAGGTTATTCTATGCCAGAGCAGATACATGTGTTTTCTAGGCCTCTTTAATGGGCCCCAAGCACAGAGTTAGTAGCACATCATAAGCATATAAAGATTTTCAAACTGGGGATTTGTGTGTGGAGATGCTGAACAGAAGGTAGCTGTGATGTTAACAAAATGCCTAATTAATTTGGTTTTATTATGAAACAGGAAATGCTCAACCAGATGTTTGGAGATTTAATATCCACTTGTGAAAGTTATATTTCAAACATAGTTCTCAAAGAGGATGGAGTAGAGCAATTGCAAGAAGATCTCTTGGTAAGTTTGGTTCCCCTTTGTGGGCTGGTTGAAGAATGTGTGTGCTCTCAAAATGAGGAGTCTGTTAAGTTCATGGCAGTGACTTACACAGGAAAATCCTGATGTAGGTGCTCATGTATGGCAGTGGAACCTTGGCTCTCTTGGCCTGGAGGCATTCAGCAGTTTGATACCTTAGAAATAGCTCTAGGAATGTGATGCCCTGTGTATTTACAGTACAGTGAGTTTTTTTCCCTTTGCTTTTCCACTCGTGCTCTTTATGAAGCACATTGGAAAGTGGGTCTGTAAGATGCATAGGAGACTTTAAGGTTTATTTTAATGTTATTAGTATACTGGAGGGAGCTTTGGTGTATGAAACACCATTTATGTTTCAAAGCTTCACTTCTTGTTCATTAGCTGCTGTCTTCTTGAAAGGACCAAGGGGATTTAAGTTGTTCTTGGGGAAGTGACTCCTGCTGACTTAATTTGCAGCTCAGCCATTGCCTTTAGTCTGCAGTGTTGCTTTTTCTTTTTTCTGTAGGTGAGACACCTCTTCCTCTTGGGTGAGGCTGCGCAGCTGTGTCCAGCCAAAGTGGAGAAACGCATCTTTCTTTTGATCCAATCCATTCTGGCTTCTTCTGAACAATGTGAGGATTTTTCCCTTCTGCCTTTTGTTTTCCTTTTATGAGCAATGCCGTTACCTAAAAAGCACATCTTCCTCCCTGACCCATTCTTTCACAGTGCCTAGTCCTCTTGATGGTGAGGAAACACCAACTTCTCAGCCTCTATCTCAGTTCAGAGGATCAGCCATGCCTCCAGTGATCAGAGCTCACGCATTCATTACTCTAGGTAAGCATTGTCCTGCAGCAGCAATGTCCTTATATCCAATTCCCATCCTTCCTGTCTTTTCTCTGCTCCAAGTTCTATTCAGAGGCCACTTCAGCTCTAACAGATAGATGCAGCACTCAGTGTTTTGTTTTGCCTTCGTTGATAATGTTTGGCAATGCAAATATCTATGGTAACAAGTTGCACAAGCCATGAAAATCTATGAGACCATTTTTCAAGTCAGTTAATGCATTTTTCCTATATAGTATTTTTCAGACATATGCTGTCCTTGTACTCAGAATTGGTTGCTGTCTAGGCTCAGAGATCTTCTAATGTGTACTAGGGTGCTCAGCAGAGGATGAAGAAAACCTGATGCTATTAGTACAGTTTAGAGCAGAATTTCTGTATGTGGTTACTTGTTCTCGTTAGTATGAATGACCAGGCTCCTTTGTCATCGAAACCTGGTCAAATCTGCAACTTCAGAATAAAGAATGTTAAGTGAAACTTAACTTTTGTTGCTCCGCTGTAGGTATGAGCAAATCTCATATCTGTTGCAGATGAACAGAGTCATTCTTTCCATGACTGCTTTGGGAAGCTTAATACTTCATGTACCAAGCTTAGAAACAGTCAGGAATAAGTAATGTTAGAATGCAGGCTATTTAATTTTAGGTTGGTTTAGTAATGCTCTTAGAGGTGGGTGTCTCCCTGCAATGCCTATGACAGCTGGGGCTGTTCTTTTTAGCTGCTTTGAATAATACCCTGTACACAGGAATAGTTCACTGTGAAGGAGGGAGTTTGGCATAGGGACCCACACTACAGGTCTAAAAAGAGTTTGGAAGAACTCCTCGAAGTATAATTTCTTTGAGAGGTAGTGCAGATTGCTCATCAAGTTTCAGCATATGTTTCTTGTTTATTCACCTGTTTACTTCCCAATTCCTCTCTTGGCTCATCTTGGACTCAGGACTGTGGCAGTTAGAGGGAAGACTATACTCACAGCACTGCCACTCCCATCCCTATTTTCACAGGTAAATTGTGTTTGCAGCATGAGGATCTGGCAAAGAAATGCATTGCAGCTCTGGCTCGAGAACTGGAGGTGTCACATGACATAGCTGTTCGCAATAACGTTGTCATTGTCATGTGTGACCTGTGTATCCGCTACACCACCATGGTGGACAGATACATCCCCAACATTTCCTTGTGCCTGAAGGACCCACATCCCTTCATTCGCAAGCAGACGCTGATTCTGATTACCAACCTTCTGCAGGTAAGCAGAGGTCCTCTTCTATTGTGCTGAGCACTGGCAACGTGACCAGGAGTTGTATTAGAGCTATGCCCTAGAATCAAGTTTTATATCTTCATTTATGAAGACTCCAAACATGAATGTTGTTACTTTTTCCTCAAGGTGGGCAGAAATTGATGGCACTTAGCATGACTGGATAACAAGATTATTTTTATTCAGTGGTTATCTTATCTTGGTTTCTATGAATTCCTTTCCATTTGACTCCTGTATGAATGAATGCACTGAGCTTCACAACTCCTTTTCCCTCCATCTCTACTGATTGCTTTAAAGTTGTGAAAGTGGAGAGGCTGACAATATTTGCCCCTCTGATGTTCATGTGAAGCCAAACAAAGCAGATTCTGAGTGCGTTTGGCTCTGAAAACAGAGTTGAAGAGCATCTGTGCCTTTGGCATTGGAAAGCAGATTTTTCCTGATTCTGCTTTTTTATTGGTCTGTCTGGTGAACCTGGGTGCTTGGTATGCTGTGTGCTTATTCTGCTTCAGGCATCTCCTAGAACACTATCTTTTTGAGGTTTATGTTCTGTATGTACTGGTGAAGTTGTACAGCTTGTTTATTTCCCAATGTACATTCTGGCAGGCTCCATCAGATACTGCCCTGGCTGCTCTGTGAAGGCTCACACCAGTTTTTCCTGGTTCAGGCTAATTTATCTGTCCTTTTCTTCTAGGAAGAGTTTGTGAAATGGAAGGACTGTCTCTTCTTCCGGTTTGTTAGTGTCTTGGTGGATCCAAATCCAGATATCGCCAGGTAAAATAATACTCATCTGTAAAATACTGAAAGTGCTGAAGAGCAGAGATACTCTTTTCTTCATGCCTCGTCTTTTAAAGCTTTCTGCCACACTTTGTAGTACTTTGACAGCAGAGTTGTGCACTCTGACCTTAAGTACACATTCATGAAGTTTGTATACATTTCCAAGTCTCAAGCTGCTTTGTTTTGTGGGAAATGAGAGAGAGGCACTTTCCTCCAAGGATAGAAGATTGTGTTGATGCTGGGTGCAAATGAGCCTTGGACGACTTTCTCTTTTTTCTGTCTGGATCATCCAGACTTAAGATTAGGTTGGCAGCCCTGGAAAAACCATTGTTGCTTACAAGTGCATATTCATGCCCGCTTTTCTCATTTTTAGTATGCAAAAATGTCTTTCCAGTAGATGGTGGCATTGCAGCATCTTGTTGCTTGAGCTTTAGCTGTGGAACACGCTGTTGTTTCACTGGTATCCTTTTTCTTTGCATCTGCATTCAGAGGTTGTATCTACATAAAAATACTTTCTTCAAGCCTGAGATTGACTTTCAGCTCCTGCCAGACTTCTGGTGATTAACTTTTTGCAAAAAGTGCTGTGTTTCAGGGACTTTATTCATAAGGTAATGAAAATGCTGTGCCTGCATTCAAGTTCAGATTTATTTCTGTCTCTGTTTTAATGGCAATAGGCGAGTAGTATTGTGGATGCTGAAAAGTGTTATTTTCTTGGATGAAAAAGAGTTTAAGGTCAATAAGCCAATATCATTGTTCAAACCCAGGTATAACTGGGCAGGAATTAACTGGGGGTGTTGAGGGAGACTTGGGAGTGGAGAACTCCTGCTGCACTGCTTGTGACCCTCTGCAGTGTTTCTGGGAGACTTTTAGAAGCTGTCTGATAAGTTCCTTCTCCTTTCCAGGTTTGCAGAGTTCTGCTTGGTGCATCTCTTGCTGAAGAGGAACCCAGTAATGTTCTCCCAGCACTTCATTGAGTGCATCTTCCATTTCAATAGCTATGAGAAGCATGAGAAGTACAACAGGTTCCCGCAGAGTGAGCGGTCAGTTGAGCACATTTCTACCTCCTCACTGCTGAATGATGGCCATGCAGCCTTTGGTTACAGAAAGCATTTGTGGCTCTTTATAGTTATGTATGCAATGGGGTAAAAACAGCTCAAGGAGATGGTGTTAAATTAAGTGTTCTGCTTTTTCCATGAGGCTTCTGGGAGAACTCCTGCATGTAGTTTGGGGGAGTGTGTGATATCCTAGCACATTCGTGGGTCTTGAAAGTGATGTACAGATATTCCTTGTTGATCTGAAGTCTTACTATTTTTGTGAGATCACATAATGTGACTTAACCACGTAAAATGTCTTCCTCTACTACAGGGCAAAGAGTCTCTTCTCTCTGAGAGGAAAAGATAACAAAGAAAAAAGGATGCTTATCTACAGGTTCCTCTTGGACCATTTTACAGATGAACAGAGGTTCAGCATTACAACAAAGATCAGCCACAGTGTCCTAGGTAGGGGCCACCTTCAGGAAAATCAGATAGCAAAGAGCCACAAGGCTGTGAATCTCGTGGTGTTATCTTACTGACCTCCCTGGCACTGCTTTTTCTACTAAAGTGACTTTTACTTCTTCCCTGCCTGTTCTAGCATGCTTTGTGGATGGGGTCCTTCCACTGGACCTGGAAGCCAGTGAGCTGCTCTCAGATACATTTGCTATCCTTAGCTGCAAAGAAATCAAGCTGTCAACTATGAGATCAAAACCTGATGAAGACATTCAGCCTGATGAAGATGAAATGGCAATAGCTAATGCTGTCATGCAGGCAGCACAGAAGAAGCTCATCTCACAGGTGAGTGGCACTTAGATCTGGCTGGGGAGATGACTGTCCACAGTGCTGAGAGGAATTTTAGCTTTCTGTGTTGGAGAGACCTGGCAAGTGTTATCCAAGGAATGTAATAGTGCCAAGGACATTCAGTACATGTATGTTGTTATTCAGGCACTCTGTAGATCCACTCTGATCTGAGGGCACGTATGGAAGTGCTGTGTATTGCAAAAGTGAGGTGTTATGGGTAGGTTTGTAACACCCTCTTGTACTTGAGGTTCAGTTGGAGTGATCAGAAATGCATTTCCTATTTTGTTTTTTTAAATCAGCTTTAATTTGTTTAAATTTGTTCCACACATCTCCTGTTGTTAAAGCATCTGAGTCTAAATGGTTTTTGTGCACCTTTAGACAATTTGCTTTCAGAGTGCAGGTTGACCCAGTGATACATCTTGAAAGACTTCCATTTAGGTGAAAAGCCTGACCTGCATACATGCAGTATGAAAGTGGGCTTAATTGTGGTAGTTCCTATGCTATGAAGCAGTGATTCCTTTCACTTAGGCCATTCATCTAACAGCAGAGTGAGTTCTCCTTTATTGCATCTTGTAACTGTTTGTGCCTTGTTTAAACAAAGGTTCAGAAGAAGAATTTCATAGAGAACATCATCCCAATAATCACTGAGCTGAAATCTTTGATGGAGCAAAAGAAGATCCCAGCTCTTAGGGACCTTATGAACTACTTACGGGTAAGGAGAAGTGTTCTCTTGTTGTTGGCATTTTTCCCCTCTTAACTTAATGTGTTAGATACATAACCAGTAATGGAACGAACAGCCTTCTTGGAAGGAAATTTGGAAGGCATATGATGTTGTGACACTGCCACTGTGTTAAATAAAGTGGGAGGTGGAGGGATTTTAGATTCAGATCTCGCAGCGTGTTACGTGTGAGCCTCCTTGTGGAATGTGGGCAGAAAGCTTGAATGCTGGAAAGGTTTTTCATGTTCTGAAGTACAAATTGGAATTTAAACTCTTAGTCTGTTAAAAACACCTCTGCTCTACCAACTGGTGTTTCCTTCTGCACTTAAGCAGCTGTGATCTGAATGGAGACATGAATCAGGAGAGATTTCTGAAAGGGTTTAAATATTTCTTATTGCTTCAGGAAATGATGCAAGACTACAGAAATGAAATCAAAGAATTCTTTGCTGTGGACAAGCAGCTGGCAGCTGAGCTGGAGTATGATATGAAGAAGTATGAAGAGCAGCTGGACAAGGAGAAGTCAGACCAAGAGCATATCTCACCATCACGGGCAGAGGTTGGTGGGGCTGTTAACTCTGTGTGCCTTCTGTCTGCTCTGCAGAAGTTTGTATACAAAAGTTTGTGTGCAAATACCAACCAAATTCCACCTGTCTACGGATGTTGTAATGTTCTCATACCTCTCAGCATTTGCTGGGGCTTTGGTTTCAAAGTCATTTAATATCCTTAGAAAAACAGCAGACAGCACTTGTTAGCCAAAGATGTGTAGCAAACAATTAATGTAAAAATAATTCAATTTAAAGGGAAGGACTAGTCTAATTTTCCACTGTCTGTGATTACATGCTGTATGAAGATAAATGGGTCAAAAAGAAAAGGGTTTATTTTGGCTGATTCCATTAACAGAATTTCCACTTAAACAGAATAAACTTATATCTGTGCTAGTTGTGCAGGTCTTATTTTAAAGTCAATGTGCTTGGGTCAATTGTCCCAAATTATTTTAGATACCTACCTTAAAATGTGATGACTTTTACCCTGGCAGCTCTTTTCTTTCTCTGCTGACCTAAAGAAGCACCTATATATAGACCTTTTAAGCTAGAACATACGTATCCCATTAAGACTTACTATTTGCTGCTCATTATAATTTTGGCCACTGAGTTCCTTTCTCCCTGGTATCCATTTACATCCATCACACAAAGGATTCAATCCTGTGTATGTCTCCTATCCAGGGTTGTCTGCGCTTGCTTCTGTTTTTAGATTTGCTCTTTCTTTTCTTTCTGTAGCAGTCTCCATCTTTGGAGATGCCCTTAACTTCTGGTGCTCGGAGAGATAATGCCCAGTCCCCTGCGAGCGGGAGGATGCCCTCATCCCCACTTCCTTCCTCTGTGCCTTCTGAGTTTACTACACCCAGAGCTGATGTTCCAAAGCAGTGCTTATATGGTCACAGGTATGGATTTCTGTTTGTATTACAGTTCTGCAGGGCTGTTCCTTTGTTTGTGTGCTCTTGCTTAGTGGTATGAAAGTCACGAATGTGAAATCTTCCTTACGTTTGGTGACTGAGATTGTAAGGGATTGGGTGGCAGCAGGACTCTCCCTTGTGTCACGTGTTTCATCTGGGCTTGCAGCCAGAAGTTACCTCAGTGTCACTCTGTCTTTTGCCCTGTAGGCCAGCATCTTTGAGCACACTTGCCATCCTGAACTCTGCCTGGAAAGCAGTAGAGGCCAGAAGCAAGCAACGCAGCAAGAGTACTGGGGGAAGTTTATCAGCTCGATCACTTCCATCAAGCACTGCTAACAGCAAGCAAGGTAGAATGACTGCTTCAAACCATTGTTCTGGGTCTGCTTGGTGTGGCATGGTTGTTGGACCCTTGAAGTCTCTGAACATTTCTGTGGTTATTTTCTCCTTCTATGTAGCTTCTTTTCGAAGTGTGAATCAGCTGTCTACTGGAGCACACGTTCCCATGGGGGGCCGAGCAATCAGCACACCAGAACGTGAGTAACCCAACAGAACCTTTTCCAAACTGGGCTGAGCTCCTCTGCTCTAAGAGAGGCAGCAATGTGTGGCTTCCATAAAGAGTAGAGAAAACTAGTCAGTATTAGCTGTAGGTCATGCATTTACCTAAACGTATGTATTACCACATGACTGTGTTAAAGAAGAATTATTCTGAAACTGAAGATCTCTTGGGAAAGGACACTGCAATGTGGTTTTCATTTATATGTCACAGGGTATTACAGTATTGAATCAGTGCATGAAAACATTTTCAGCAGCCCAACATAACAACAAGCCCACTGCCCTTTCTTCTTTTGTCAACTGTGGATTGCTGAGAAGGCATGTTGTCATGATTCCTTATCAGGTTACACTGCCCAAGGTGTGCAGGATTCTGTTGTCCCTTAATTCTCAAAGTGTAGCTTAGCACTTCTAGACTGAATTACAGAACCCTGTAGGGGAAAATACTCAAGGTTCAGTCCTTTTCAGCTGTACAACAGGAGATTCCTCTGTCCAAATAAAAGATCCCAGGTGAGTTATGACCTGCTTCTGTCACTAGAGCAAGCAGTGAGCTGTGTCAATTGAGATACCACGGAGATCTGCTCAAGGAGGATTAATAGCCTGCACAGTCATTTCTGAATGTTCTGCCCTAAGAAAGAGCTGAACTGAGCTTTAGAGAAGGAATGATGTGTTTTTCTGCTCTGCTGTAGATATGAAAGTGGAAATACATAATGATGAATCTCTAATACACAAACTGTGAGTCTGCTGTGCTTATATCCACTGCAGCTGAATTGCCATCTCACAAAAGCTGTGCTGTTCTGGAATGTTTTTCTTTTTTTCTGATCGTATTCTTTAGTGTTGCTTTCTGCTGAAACTCAGCTTCATTTGTAAGACTGTCTCCTGCAGATTTCCTTCCTTTCTGTCAGTTCATTGACACACTGAACTGTTTTAGGTCTCTGTTTCTCATTACGTTAAACTCCCTCTGCCACTCAGGAGTGAACAGTTAAGTTAGGATCCAGGTGAGTGTCTGACAGGTCAGTTGTCATTAGGCAGTTGTAAATTTTTGTGGGGCAGGGGTGATGTTCTAGAAATGTAGGTATGAGTGTGTTTGTTGGGGGCTTTTTTGCCTCTGTCTGTGCAAAAACCTGACCTGCATGCACACAGGAGAGCCAGCAGCACAGCCAATAAGGCAGTCAGCTGTGTGGCAGTCTGCAAATACCTGACATCCGCGAGCAGGCAGGAGCAAAGCAGTGGCAGTGATGTGCATCCACTGGAAAATCTGGCCCTTTTCCTCCCTGTATGCTGCTCTGTTTGGCTCGATTTGTCTGTCTCGATGTTTCTCCTCGCTGGCTGAGCAGCAGGCAATGAACTTTGTGCAAAAAAAAAAAGAAAAACAACCCAAAAAACTAGGGTATGTTTTTAGAGAGCAGAAATCTTTAATTGCCATATCTCTGTCTGGAAGCTTGCATGGCTGTTTCTCTTAAGCATAAGCACCATATGGCATGCAAGGAGGAAGAATGTTAATCTGCAGTGGTACTAAGGCTGAACTCCTACTTAGTTTCAAGTCAGCATGCATCCTTTGGTGGGGAGGCAAACTGTATGAAGAGGTATCACTGCTTCAGTTACTGTGTGTTGAAACATCTGTATGGTGCTGCTGGGTCTTGCAGGCTGACAGACAATCAAAAGAAAACATTTTCTTTTTCCCCAGGTGCATTGTTCTAAAACTATTGGAGATGCAGCTCTTTGTAAATCATTTTGTACTTGAGAACAACAGCTGTCTCTTCATCTCACTCAGCTGTTCTGTCAGTCTGTCCCCCCTGTCTGTCACCTCCTTATCTCTCCTGCTCATTACTTTGAGAATGGCTGAGTGGGTCTGGACAAGTGTAGATTTATTCACTGTGATACATAAACACATGTTTTGAAGATAATACCTTTCTTTGATTGCAAGGGAAGCCTCGCTTGATGGCAGTTCTTCAGCAGAGTTTCCATTTCCTACCCAATAAAGCATTTTCTACTGTAATTCCTTGTGAAGGTTTCTGAGAAACAAGAGCATAAAACAGAGAGCTAAGAGAAGAAAAAGCTGAATACAGTGACATCTTTCCTGAGATAAATGACAGGAAAGCGACAGCTGACAAGTGTGGCCTGTTCAGGCAAGCTAAATTCTACCTAGCTTCCCTGTCAAGTGATTCCTCGTCTCGCTGCAGACAGTTCCTCTTGGAAGGGCTGTTCAAATCCTTTGTCAATCTTCAGGGGCCCCACACTCTGCCTAGACTGGGCCATGTAATGAGTCTGGCTCTGGTTTTGAGGACTGTTCATGAGGTGCTGTGATTGTGGATGATGGCTGAGCTTTGATGGAAGGTGTGGCTCTAGCACCCAACACAGGACAAGGAGGTGCACGATCAAGGTCCCACATCTAAATTAATTTCCTCCACAAACAGGGGAGGCTGTGATTCAGGAATATGAACCTGATGTGCACAGATGGCCCATTAGATTCAGTGTGTCGTTTTGAGGCTGATGGAGAGATGCTGAGATCTGCTGGATTGGAAAAGAGAGATGTCTGTGTGCTTGCAGTTAACTGGATATATTTTTTTCTATATAGCACTTGAGTGTTATACTGCAGCATGTCTTCCCTCTGGCTGTGTCACAGGCAGCTGGCTAATAAGTGTTTTTTCTTCCAGAGACCATTAATGACTTGACTTTTGGTGCTGGGGTCAGTTACATCAGCTTGACACACACACCTGGTTCAGCTCAAGGCAAGTTACCTGTGATTCTAGCTCAAGGGGGGTAAAAACCCAAATGATCGAATCTGTGGCATTTAAAAAATGTAAACATATGTGCATTATTTGCAGATAAGAAAGAGGCTGAGGAGCAGCCCGGAGATGTTATCTGTTTGACATCGCCAGAGAAAATGTAAGTTCAGTCCAGATCTGAAGCAATGACCACGGTGAGAAACAGTGCTAGAGTGATTTGAAATAAATGGTCACTTTGCTTCTTCCTAGGCCATCCGTGCCACGGGAGTGGAAAGTAGAATCTCCAGTAAGGAGAAAAGGCAGCCAGAATGTCCCTCTGAGACACACCCAGTGGAGAACCCCTCTGAAACCAGAGAACTGATCCCTTTAATGAACTTTTGTACAGAACCTTCATCATTTATTGGGAAATCAGTCCTACTCTGCAATGATCAATCACTGTGGACAAGTGGCCGTCCTTCCTTACCTGTTTTTATTTAGACTTGTCTAGGGTATGGACATGCAAAGTCTGCATTAACATATAAGCTGCTGCTGTTGGCGAAGCTCACTGTAGTGCTAGAAAGCTCTAGTATTGAGGGAAGCTTGCAATTCACTCACAAGATGTATAATTTGTCCATTTGGAAAAGTAAGAGCATAATGTTGCTACAGCTTAGCAATAAATGCGTTTATCACAGCGTGCAGGGAAGTGAGTGGCTCAGCTTATTCACTCAGTCCCTCATTGTCCCTCTTGGTGATACACTCGAATTGCTTTAACTCGAACAAAGCTAGAACAGCTTGTCACTGCCACACCCCTAGATCTGGTAATTGCACGCTACATCACCTCTTATTTGTTGTGCAAACTCGTGTGTGTGTGAACAACCTTTATATGGAATATTTCCATTCTTGAACTATGCTATTTCCAATTATTAAGATTTTATGAAAATAAATGGTTATAGAATTAATTCCACCCACAGCTTCTCCCTTCTTCTTGATCTGACAGGAATTATTAAAGCAGGATGTAAGTACCTCGCTAGAATCAGGGTTGGTAAGTCATACATGTACATAGCTTTGTGCTCTGTCCAGAGACCTCGTTTATCATAAATGTGCCTTGTGGATGCTGGATTCTGAGCATTCCTGCCTCCCTCTGATGCTGTGTAAACCTAACTGAAGTCTTTCAGCTGCTAATTTTTATTACAGAGCTCTTGCCCTGGATTTCACTGCAACTGGAAGACGGAACCTGTTGTGTTTGTGCTGATGTACCTTACTGAAGCTCAGATCACAGGACCACAGTTGGCTTTTCTGCACAAATGGAGACAAGGAAGGCTGAGCATGTCTGTGCCACAGCCCTTCCACAGGCATATTCCTTCTGCAACAGAGTCTCTGCTTGCCCTCACCTTCCCTATTTTGTTTCAAAGAATTGAGAAGCCTTCAAGGGAAGTTAAACCTTATTCTCAAAATCAATTTAAAAACCTGAGAACAGGAGACGTGTGGAATGGCTTTGGCTTAAGCAATGGTTAATTATGGCCACGTTCATTTATTTTGTTCTTCTCCTCCATTAAAGTATTATTTAACTGCTTTGTGTTAACGTACTCAAGATTCCAATCTTATTTCCTAATTTGTGCTTCCTAGCTTTTGCTCTGTCCCAGAGCAGCACGAAGATCAGCTCTGATCTCCTATGGAAAGAACCAAGGACCAATGATGTCCCAGAACAAACTGATGAGCATTAACGTGCCTCAGACTCCCTGCAGCCCAACTCAAGTGAGTGCTGTGAGAGAAAACATTTCTCTTCCTCTGAATTCAAAGCAGAAGCCTGCAATTAGATGATTTCTTTTAAAAGCAAACAAAAGAAAAACCCACAAGACCGCTTTAGAGCTCAGTATTTATGTAAAACATTCTTGGCAAAGTTAAACGTCATACATTAGTACAAACCTAAAAATTATTCACAAAGATACAACAAGTTCCATCCATCAGATCTCATGAGCTGTGCTGGGGGACTGCTTCCCCTCCTCTCCTTAGAGATGCCACTGTCACATTGCAGAACTGAAAAATAAGCTGTGATCCTTAGCTTGCATCAAGGGTCATAGTGAGACTGGATTGTACTCCCATAGGGCCAAGCCCAACCTTCTTCCTTCTCTCCCTTATTACAAATATCCTACAAGCAGCATGGGATAGCAGATGTACAGGAAGTGCACAGGAGTGTTATGCCCACTGCTGTTGTGATGAGGAGGTGATAGAAAGAATGTATTGTTACTGCTGCCCTAGCCTTGTGTTTGCTTTCATTAGCCAAAGCAGGGGTAATGCTCTGACAAGGTAAAAGAAATGCAGCAATGGCATGTCCAGCAAGGCCCCTAGCAAGCAAAGCAGATGAATGCAGAACGCTAAAAAATAACACTGCCAGTCCAAATCATCAAGTATCCAAAATACTGTCTACATGAAAAGTTAAGACAATTCATATTGGAAATACAAGAGTACTAAATTATGCTACATTTAAAAAAAAAAAAACACAACATCTTAAACCACAGCACAGTTGTAGTGTTGCAGCCACATCTTGCAGCTTTACATTACCCACTGCTTCTCAAGGACATGAGTCTCCATTTATTCTCTTGAACGCAGAGAGAACTAAGATTTATCCTTTCATTTCTGTGTTTTACCATCTAGACAAAAGTTGCAACCAACACTACAGAAGTGCTTCTGTTGACCTTTTGCTTTCCCAACTCCAGAAAACAGCTGCTTGGCTATGCAGTCTAAACCTGTAACGTTGCCGTGGCTGTCACGCCGTGTCAGTGTTTCAGGGGTTCTGCAGAGGGGGAGCAAACAGTGAAGTCACTCTGTCACCTCGTTGGGGCTGAATCCTAAAAAAAGCCATCCCCAGATATTTCTTGCGACAGCAAAAACAAAGTGTTGGTCACTGGCAAGAAAAGTAAGTTCAACGTATAAAAAAGTTGATAGGTCCTGCCATGAATTTACAAAAGCTATCCCTGAGTGACTCTGTCCTGTGTCTTGTAAGACATCCTACCTACCTTGTAAGAGGAAAGAGATGCTGTTCCACCTGCAGCTTTGCATTACGCTCTGCAGTAACACTGATCTGCTCTGACAGTGCCATACTATAGCAACGTTTGAGCTCTTCTCTGTAGCTTAGAAAGTAAAAAAATAGCCACGTTACTTCAACACTGCTGGCATCACGTATTTACACTTTAAATAGAAACGTTACCTTTTCTGAAGTAATCAAAATATATCTTTGCAAAAAATTTAGAGTGTGGAGTTTTACAAAAGAAAGGGAGAAGGTAAAAAAAAGCTCACAAACATCTCAGTACCTTTCCTGGGACTCTGGGCCCGCAGGAGTATTTGGCTTTGATTTTCCTGAAGGGGATGTCTTAGCACTAGGTTCTCTGCCTCCGCCGTAAGCCTCTTTAACACACTGGAAGATGCAAGAGGGAAGCCTGCTTTGTGCAGATTAGAATTAAGGGTTACCTGCGTGCAATGAGTTCTCTGTAAAGCACTGAGCAGCAGCAGCCTGATGCTGCCCGTGCTTCTTGTTAAATGGAGTCACAGGGGTTCAGTAAGCTGACAGAAGGGCTGAGAACGTTAGTTGCATGTGTGCCTGTCAACTAGTCAGGTTCCTGTCCTGCACCTGAGCAGTCGTAGCCAAAAGCACAAGACAATCACAAGTCACCAGCCTGGCCTGGGCAATGAACTACTGAGCAGGACTTCCCCTTTGCATGGGTAACACTTATTCTTCGCAGTCCTACTGCCATATCAGCACCTTTTTTCCCACTGGTACCTTGTACTAGTGATGTCTACGTTAGCTACTCCCTGGTTGGTCTGCGTGTTGTGGCTGTGTCCCTGCAGCACAAACTGAAGGCAATTCCACAGACTTCCATAGCACGGTCTCTTGGGAAGTATTTATCTTCCTTACTCCAAGGACAGGTTTAGGGGATCCTGGTGGTGTCTCCGGAAGCGGGGGAGACACGAGTTGGGCAGTGAGGAGTTGCTTTAAACTTTGGCAAAGAAAATAAAAGATATACAGATAGCTAGCTATCAAGTCCTTGTGTGTTCCAAGCTCTTCCAAGCGCACTTAATTCATCTTTTGCTCTCGCTTCGAGTTCCTGGAGGAGGTATTTTCACACTTGCTTTTGCTGGTTTGAAATATTCTTTTGGCATCTTATATGACAAATGAAGACTTGTGCCTGAAGTCGCCCTGCAACGAAACAATTCTGGGTGTGGGATGGATGTGGTGCCATTCCAGGCCCTCCCCTCTTAATTCCTGCTGCCCACAGCTGCAACGTGCCCACAAAAGGCAGATGCCAGCAGCATCTCTGAGCATTGCAGCCTGTAGGTAAGGAGGGGGAGCACCAGTCATACCAGTTGGGTGCTCCCACTCTCCCCCATACCAAGGTGTGGCAGGGTGCTTACTCATTCCCTCCCCAGTATCTCTGCTAACAGGGAGAGGCTTTTTCTCATCTTAAGCCGAGTGATCTAATCAAATCCCAGAATGCAAGTTCTCTTGTAAAAGCATCATGGCCTACCCACTTAATCCAATGATACTCATCCTAAGGGGGTCAAGCAGTAAGAGAACTGAGACACAGCAGAGCTTTGTTTTATAGCTTTTGGCATCAATCACTTCAGGCAACTTAAACTGTTCATCATTTCTAAGGAAATGACTCAGCCTTTACCCTTCTGTTTTCTCCCTGTTCCAAATCCTTGTTTCTCAGTGGTGTTTGCTCTTAGGAAGTCTACAGGCCCTAAAAAAAACTGCTAGTCCTCTGCCCACCCTCTTCCTCTCTAAAGCAGGGAGATGTGAAATGCAAATCGTTTGTTACCTCATCATCTGTCCGGATATAGTTAACGCCGTCAGGTTTTGCTGGAGTCTTGTAGCTGAAATAAAGGGAAAGATCTTATTTCTGGGACAAGGAGACTGCAGGATTTGAGGGGAAGTGGTGAGAAAGAAGAAAACAAGGAAGAGCACTCCAGTGAAAAGAAAGCAGTGAGAAACCTCTCAACACTGAACACGGAATAAATCTATCTGGTGAGAATCTTGCTTTTTCCATATATTATCTCTTCTACAGATTCTGCAAGAACACCAAGGCTTGTTTCTGATCTGTGAGAAATTCCCACCTTCAGTGCTAATGCTGTTGTTTTTAACGTTCTAACGTGCATTCCAGAAGGCTTGTTTTTCATCCCAAATTTAGCTTTTAAGTCACAACTGGTAAGATTTCCCAAAGAGAGCCTACTCTTTGGCATATATTTGCTATGCACATCCTGATGCCTTGAATTAATTGTGCAGTGAGCTCTGCTTGCTATGTCGTAGACCTCTGTATGCCAACAGCACAGTACCTATTGGACAGACACCTACAGCCATTTAATTGTGTTGGTCTCCTCTGACCATGAAAAATGTGAGGATATTAAAACACAGCTCTTGTTCCCCTGTCTGGTCCTGGTAGCGAGCACAGAAGGAACAATACCAACATTCTCCCTGAGGCAAAGAAACCTTCTGGTGTAGTGCTTACAGTGGGGAACTGAATACTTTGAGAACTACCTTCTTTGGTAGGGAGCTAGTAAGAAATATATACAGCAGGATGGCAATAGGAACACTGGATCCCAGCTTACCTTTCCCCACTCTCTTTACTGTTTGCAAAGTAGCCCCTCCTGTAGGCACAGCAGATACCAAGAGTGATGAACACCAGCACTGCCAGCACCACCAGGACTCCACCAATTATCCCACCAATGTTGAGGTCATCTGACAAAGAAAGAAACCATAACCCAGCAATTTTCTTAAGGCAGTGGCGATATTCTAACTCTAAGTACACTAAAATGACATTTCATATGTGTCCAATGCGAACTGCAAAAATTCCTAAGATTTATGAGTTATTCATTTCCACTTGGGAAGGACTCAGACTCCTTCCACAGCACAGAGCACTTCTCTTCTGGCATAATAAGGAAAATGAGCAAACCTTCCTGCTCTCTTGTCTTGTGTGTACCAGGTCCAATCGCATCATCCACTGATTGCTACGAGTTAAAGATTGTCTCTGCTCTTCCTTGGATAGTTTGGATCTCTTTGTACCATTCTCTAGATGTTAAAATACTTCTGGAATTTCTCTGGGTTGTGGAGAGTGGGTCATACAGCAGTACTGCAAGTTTTTCTCCTTCAGTGCTATTCAGCTTTGAAAATACCATGCACAAACCTGGTCCAGATGCTCTCCTGGACAATTCAGCTGTGTTTGGGGCTAGCAAGACACTCTACAATGACCCCCTTCCTCCCCCGTGGTGATGGTGGTTTATTTACAGTGAAATATTGATTAACATTGCCAACAATTATGTAGAGGCACTCACAGACTTCCATCTCCTGCTCCTCACACTTGGCAAAGCCAGCATCGTTGGTTGCAATGCAGGAATAACGGCCCGTGTCACCTTTGTGCACGGCATGAAAAACCTGGGGAGGAGGGGAGGAGGGAAGGGTTATTTAACATGCTGAACATGTAAAGAAAGCAGAGCCAGAGCTGCTGCAGGGATTCACAAGGAAAAGATTTCAGAGAGGGAATTCTCTGTTTCTGAGAGCTAGCAGTAGAGCAGCGTGGAGGAGCAGCTCTTACTGCACCGTTCTCCATTTGCCAGACTTTGTGGTGGGCCATGAGACACTCTCCTTTCCTCTTTCTAAAGAGGCAAGTGGTATCAGCAGTGACCAAACAGCAAGAGTGGTATCTCATCGTATTCATCTTCCCTTTCCAAAGTCATCCAGATCCCAGAACAGCAAACCCTCCAACTGCCCCTTCCTAGAAAGCCGTGCAATGACTTTCTTCTTCTCCGAACCACTCTAAAAATAACCTGCCCTGCAACACAAGTCTTGATTATATCCACAAGGACATTACCAGAGTGCCTGTGGCAGGATTCAAGCTGTAGGAGGAATTCTGGAATCTGGCATTCGATTTTGTGTCTGGTGATAGAGGTTCACTGTTGCGGTACCAGCTGTACGTAGACTTGGGGTAACCCTCATTCTCGTGGCAGTGGAGGGAGGCTGTCTTACCCACGGGTACAGCTTTAGGCACTGTGCATCTTGGAGTCACGGGTTTCACTGTGGGAAAGACAGGAGCCACGTGAATGACAGTGCTGAGTACAATGAGGTGACTTTGGCACGCTCTGGGAGGTGGCTGTGCTACAAAGGCATCAACACCTCCTGCTATTTCCAGATGGTTTAAAGCAACAAGACTGTGTTGAATGCCACTGTTACAGCTCTGGGGAGAGAGCCAAGGCCTCTTCTGTAAGCTAGCAAAGGTACCTGCACCCGAAGCAATACCTTGGACTGTAAGCTGGATATTTATCTCGTCTATGGTTTTGGTATCAGAAGGTGCTGCCACTTCACAGCGGTACGTGGCTGTGTCCATCCGGGTGGTGTTTTTAATCACCAGTGATGTCCGGCTCAGGATTTCTGCCCGAGTTGCAAAGTCTCCTGATATAGAGGAAAGAGAGAGAAAAATGTCAGCAGAGTCACACATCTGAATGACCCAGGAGGCCAGAGAACCACCAGAAGGAATTTGATGCTCTATAAAGAGCCTTTCTGCAGTGACCACAAAGGAAACGAGCACTGCTAAACGTGTAAGAGAGTGAACTGGGAAGCACCACCCCAAATCTCAAAAATTGGCAAAACTGGGACTTCCACATCAGCCTCAGATCTGTTGGAAGGTTCCTCTGGATGTGGCTGTTGGTCCCATTTAAAGTGACCGCCATCTTGGAATAGTTCCAGGTGGATTTCACACGGAAAAATTGCAGAGGTCAACATCTGGTCCCGAGAACCCAGGCACACAATGACCGTGCAAGGAGCAAGTTCTGGAGAAGGGAAACTGCAGCACTGACTCTCATGCTCATCTCCTACACAGGATCTCTCTCCAGCTCTGGGACTCCCTACTGAGAGCTGCCAGCAATGACCTGCCAGAGGGCAAAGAACAACCTGCTCTCCTTCCACTTTGCGCTTTGACTGCTGAGCTCTAGTTCCAGAAGAAAGCAGCAAGACAGCCAGAGGTGCTCCCTCTTACAGACTTTTCTGTTCTCCCTTCTATTTGTTGCTGAGGCTGTTTGGAAGTCTTAAGAGGACACTGAGTCTTCGTACCCTGCATTTTATTGTCAAAAAATACATAAGAGGTTTCGCCATCTCGGATTTTCTTCCACTCAATTCTGGGATCTGGTGTTACGGTGGATTTAATAATGCAGGACAGCTCAACACCTAGAAAGAGAAATAAAGGGAATACAGATTAATAAGCAGCAGCTGTATTTTTGTTCTGCTTTAAGCCATCTCGCACACTGTTTGATTAGGAGATGCTGCCCACAAAGCAAAAGCCTTCTCTTTCATGTGCCTCACAAACAGAAACACTGCTGGGTTCCAGGAGCTGTTGGGGAAGATGGACTTTGGCCAGCAAAAATAATAGCTGTACAGATAGCAACTATGGAGAGAAATGAACACGCTGTTCTCTCCAGGCTCTAACGTATGGCAAACAAGACCTTCTGACAGGGTGAGCCCACAGCGTTGTCTTGCTGCTAATCAGAGCATACAATGTGAGTCAGGACAGCAGAATCTCCCTGGGTGGTGTCTGGTCGTGTTCTGGCAGCACACTGTCCTCCTGAGTGTCCTGGGGGTCACAGTGCCCGCAGAGAAACTCGAGGCATCCAGTCCTCACTGAAAGAGGCTTTGCCATCTCCATCTCCTCCACAGAAGGCAGCAGTGCAGCAGAGCTGAGTGGTGGCTCACTCACACTGCTTGTCTGTCTTAGGACCAATCTGTAAGACAGATTTCCCCAACCCTCTTTCAGCGTACTAATTGCAAGGCAATGGCCTTTCCTCCATTTGGGATCCAGTTCAAGAAAGCACTTAGGCAGCCACTTTGCAACGCCAATGGCTTTCAGGGGACCTCAGCAAACTATTTCAATCAAGTGCTCTGCAAAACAGAGAGATACAGACGTATTCTTGTATGCTTTGCTGACTCTCAAGCTCTCGGCAGCCCTGCCTCACCCAAGAAAACAGACACCACAAGCAACAAGCAAAGCTGTCCCCAATGGTTTGGGCTGGAGCAAAGCTCCAGGTAGAGGGCAGTGCACAACCCCATGGCACTCACTCTGGAATTCCTGCACCACGGGATTGGTGTTGCTGGATGTCAGCTCCACGGCCAAGAGTCTGCAGCCTGGAAAAACAAACAGAAGGGAATAAGAAATAGCACAGCTCATAAGTCACCCGGCGAGCAGCACACCGCCTGCTGGGAAAAGCTCTCCGCCAGCTCCAAGGGCTAACTTCCCTAGATAGAAGCTGTTCAGTGCTACTGATGCCAGTCCAGCACGACGGAGTTTATTTAGGAGCTGCGGTGTAAATACAGGAAAATGTAATTGTTAGAAGCAGCAATTCATGAGGGTGATTAGCATAATGGCACAAAACCAGTGCCAGCACAAGCTGCTTCCCTGTGCTTCATGCTTGTTTAGAGGGCAAAGGAATTCTCATTCTGGTAACGTGAGAATGAATGTATTATTCTGCAAACGAAGCCAATGATTGGGAAGAGAAGGGAAGCAGGCCAGTCTGAAGGTCTCTGGTCAGTTCCTGGAAGACAAAACGTGCCAGATCTCTAATGCGTGCTGGCTGCACCTTCAAGTACTTTAAGGCTTTACGATTAATTAATTTTGATTAAGATTTTAAGTGTGGTACTGTAAAATGCAAGGTAGAAAAATCACGAAAGGATGGCAGCTCAGGAGGGAATAAAGGAGTTCAGCACTTTGGGTTCAGTCCCAACCCAACCAATACTGACACAAAAGCTCTGTCATGCCACGCTGCATCCTTATAACACAACTGTGGTGGAAATGCTAAGTCACAGCCTGAAGCAGTGATGGCGCACCTGGTGGGAAGGCAGGAAGCCCAGGGGAGCTCAGGTGCATGCAATGCACCAGAGTGACCAGAAGGGATAGAGCCAGGATCCACTCCTTCCCAGACCTCATTTAAGGGTTGGCAGTGGAAGCAAGATGATCTTGCTGGAAATCCCTGCCTACCTGAGGCCTTTCAAGGGTAAGCAGCTCCTTTCCTTTATTTCTGTGCCCACAGCTGCTGCATTTGACCAAGCCCTCACTTGCTGCAGCCTGGGGCCTTGTTATCCTGCTTTCCATTGCATTACAGCAGCCTATTTTCCTGTCCCTTCTGCTCTGAACCCCAAAACATTTCCGATATGTGAATGTTTCCCATTTGTGCAGTCCTCTTCCCCCTCTTACATATTATTTTCTTTTGAAAACTCTGCTTTCCATGTCCTTCTGCATTTCACCAGAGCAGGTACCACCAACGCCCACTGCCTTCACTGAGCATCCGATCAGCACAGTAAAGATGATGGAAATGAGCACTTCAATGACACGAAAGCACACCGTATCTAAAGGTTAAGACTCTCTCAGAGTAAGAAGAAGAAGAAAAAAGGAAAGTCATAATAACTCTGAATAGAAAGCAGAAAAGGCAGCTGAAAGAAGAAAAAGAGATCTTCAACATCACGACCAGACAGCTGGGAATTCCTGCATGCCGGCCTCCAGGGCAGAAAGCTTTTGGACAAAGGGAGTAAGTGACAATGCAAGGACAAAATGCCTTTGGTGGAGCAGATCAGACACCAGAATGGTGAAGCAGTGCTCTGAGAAATGCCCCAGAGCTGCAGAGGTGCTCCAACTGATGCTCCTTTCTGCGTAATTGAAATGCTCTCTGCCTGTTCTTACCATCCCATGTTTGCTCGATGCTGATGCTTTGCTCAGTGTTGGTTCTCAGCTTTATGCACCAAATACCTCTGGGGAGATCTACACTTGGGCAAGGTTTAGGAGCTGCCTATGTGCACAGAATGATTGTTATTCACCAAAAGGGCAGTGGGAATGCAAACAATGAGCCAGGCCAGCAGAGCTGCTCTTAGGACCTTGGCACCTTTCCCCTTTGTGTGTTTAGGGCCATAGGGGAGAAATGCATGTGGAAGAAATGGGAGGGAAAGGAACATGAGAGAGGTTCCTTGTTCCTTACAGGAAACTTGACGTTCCCATTTTTTTTTTTCTTGTTCTTGTTTACAAGAGATCACTTTTCAGATCAAAAATGTGCCCCACCAAGTAGATAGCATGGTAACAGTCTGACTGTATTCTGGATTTTGAAGGTCCCTTCTAATTGAGCTATTCAATTCTATCTACTCTGTTGTCCTACAGCTACAACACAGCTGCATGTGGAGCCAACATTACCACGATCTCACATTATTCTGAAGAAGTTAAGGCTCTAGGAGCCCTTTTCCACATCAGGGGGACTCCATCAGACTCTGCCCCATCCCAGTTCTCAGATGTCACTCCCAGCAGCATCTTTCCTCTCCTACCCAGTAAACACAAGAGCTTTAGGTCTATCCCTCAGGTGCAGAGCAAGATGGCAACAAATTCTAGGCAGCAGCTGAGACCTTGGAGACTGCATGAGAGACTCACATTATTGCATGTATTGACTGTGGGCAGAGATCAATGCGGCTGCTTAAATCACAGCTAAGCCAGATTTATTCTTCTGTGTGTGGCACAGGCATGCTCCAAATAATGAGATAGCTACAGCTGCATGAGGCAAAGCTCCCCAGTGACCACACGGATTGTAAAGCAGGAGCAAAACATCTTTACAGCTCTTCTCAGCATCACCTGGAGGTATCCCTTTCTCACCGGTCTCTGTGGGGTTGGAGCAATCTAACAGAGGCAGTGTTTCCCAGCTGCCAGCACTCTGCTGGGAGCAGGGAGGCATCTGCACTATGTCACACTGCTCTGCTGCTGGCAAGCGTTGTCTCTTTGGTGTCTGTGCTCCCGCACTGCTTTGCTTTGTGTTACATCATCCTCATCAGTAGCAACTGTCACCCTTAAAAAGTTTGTTCCAAAGATGTTCCTTCAGGCATCGTTGGGCCCGGTGCAAATAAGCAACGAGAGCTCTACGTTGTGTAAATCCCACTTCAAAGGCCTCAGCAACAGGGCTGTGCAGGAGAGCTGTGCATGAGCATGCCCTCCTTCCCAGAGCAGCGTGCGTGCCACAACAGAGGCACCCAACCAGATCTATACTGTGGGTTCAGCCAGACATATGGTCGAATCCCAAATGCCATCAGTTCTCCAAACAGAATCCAGGACGAGGCAGCAAAGTCTATGGGCATATTCTTATGGCACTTCTTGCAGCTGAAGAGAGCCAGCCCGTGCATGCTGCTGTGACTCATGGTGTCTGAATCACTTCAAAACACTGCGCTGAACCTACAGGAGAAATAAACTAGCAGCTCTGTAGCTGTGTTAAATCTCCTGTCTCTGCACGGGGCTTAATGCAAAGCCTGACCTTCTGTCTCCTTCCACCCCAATCTGCTTAAAAATTCTAGGCAGAAACTTGAAGAGGTGGTAGAATATTCCTTACACCAAAAGGATGACCAGGAAAACACGAAGCTGCTGCCAAGAGTCCGTGCAGCACAGCGGGGCCCTGTGCCAACGGTGCAGTTATCTGACACGGCAATTTGAGTTGATGAGCTGTTAGGTGCAAGCAGAACAGAAACACTTAGCTGTATTTAAACACCCACCCACCCAAGTAACAAAAACACGCCTTCCTTGAGGTGTCCATCAGCCACAAGCCGTCGCTCGATGTGCAATTTAAAACATGTGGAAGCCACGTGGGAATGCTGCAATAAGCCACACGCCTCGCTGAGCATCTCTGCTTTCTGGATGGTTACGTTGTGCAGCACGAGTGCTGTGAGGGTCAGAGACACATTGGGAGGTGTCAAAAACCCATCAGCCCCATGCTCGGCGTGTCAGCACCTTTGTGACTGCCCCGCCAGCACCTGGAGATGGGGTGAAGCACACTGCACACTGCAGAGGTGATGGGGCAGCGGGAGTGAGATGAGATGAGCTGTGCTGGTGGGGCAGCCCAGCTGACTCCAGCACTGTCCCTGCGCTGATTAGGAAGGGAAATAGCAGTTTTATTTGTGAGAAAGCCCCAGAGGGACAGCAAAGGAAGCCCGTGGCTCTGTGCTGGGCTGGGTAAGAGAAGGAAGAGGGAGGCAGGTTTCTGTGCACTGCTCGCTTTGAGGAAAAGGGAGAAAACCGAAGACACATCCGAGCTTCTGCTCCACAAAACATCCAGACCTTTTTCTCTTTGCGATTCGGGCTCTTTTTTCCTTCTCTCTGTCCTCAGTGCATCTCATTCCCTATTCCACAAGGCAAACCATGCTAGTGCAGCCAGGGTGGGGTGGGATGTTGTAGGAATGAGACACCAAAAAATGCCCAACCCGCTCTGGCTCTGCCAAGCTCTGAGGTCCTACATCCTGTCCGACTGCCCCTTGGTGGTGGCTATTCTAACAGCTTAAGTGACTTAAATGCACTTGTGAACCACTGCTTTCAGCCCCTGCTTCCAGTCTGTGAGGAGCTGGTGGTCCCCCTGCTCTTGTGCTGATGGGGATGTCTTTGTGAGAGCAAAGTCTGCATCGAGGATGGCAGGGGAAGCAGCCAGAGCTGCACGCCCTTCTCCTACCCCAGCTCTCTGTCTGCAAACACAGTTGTAGAACAAAACCTTAACCCGTTTAAAATCACTTAATTTAAACCATCACCTTCAAGACCTGACTGTATTTGCTGCAGACAAGGCCCACTGCCATCCAAACCACGCACACGATGGTTTTTTTTTTCTTTTCTTCCCCTCTTGTACAAGAGGATTTACTGTTCTACCTCCTAATCAGACAGCAAAGCCATTGGTACGCAGCCAGCCTACGCACCCACACTCAGTTGTGAAACGAGTTGCTAGCAAGCAGATACAGAGCCCCCTTAAGACAAAAGCTTCTCCGCAAAGCAGCCACCTTCTGCAGATAACCACTCCTCTCCCATGCAGGGAAGGAAGCACAGGCATTTGTCTGGTGGAGACCACACGGTGTTTTCTGGTCGTTTCCCAGGGTCTGGTTTCATCGTGCTGGGTTGCAGTTGCAGACACGCTGCCTCCAATGTCCATCTGACAAGGGCTTCTGGAGGGAAGAATTTCACAACCTTCGGCTGCAGCTCTGCTCGAGGCAGCACAGCACATTTAGAGGTGAGATATCAAGGCGCTGCAGATCTGCACTTTCACAACAAGACAGCTTATTCTCACCATCAGCTTTGCTCACCATCAGATTTGCACACCACCTGCCCTGCAAATCCAGAGGCCCATGCCAGGAGGAGGCATCATGAGCCACGTGCTACAGCTGTCTGAACAGGCAGCCTTCAAGCTTACTCAATGTCCTAGCATAAGCATGAACCTTTGGCTGGGCATGTTGAGGTTGGATACTGTCTACCAGTAGGTGCTTGCACTCTCTTCTCCCTAAGGGGGCATGGGTGCTTTAGGAGAGGCAGCTGAACGAGGTGGCAGCCTGGGGAGAAAGCTCCCAGCTGGCAGTGCCTGGATGTCTGCTAAGATGCCCACGGGCAGAGTTTCCCCTCGACCATTTTCATCTGTTAAAGGGCTTTACATTCACCAGTTAAGCTTCGACCGTCCCAGTGTGCCCTCCAAGTCAGTCCCATTTCAGTGGGGGAAGGAATGAGTAAGGAGTACACTACACCAGCGTGCAGAGGAAGTATGACTACGAGATCTGGAAGAATGCCTTACAGCAGTGAAATTAAAGGCTGGGAACAAAAACGGTGAACACTAAAGGGAAGTAAGGATATCTGCACGGGGCAAACTTGAAACCAACCCTTCCTGCCTATTCCCACTTGCCTTCCATTGTTTCCCTGGGCAGCCCCAAGAATTGCCATACAGGCACATCCTACGTTATTTCTCACTTCAGAAAGTCCTCTTCCTCCATCAGCAGATGCTGATACCAAATTAGTGCCAAGTGGGAGGGAACCAGCTGATAACTGTGATAAGAACCAGAGGCAGTGGTCTTCCTCCTGTCCTCTCCCTTCCTCCCTTCCTTGCAGCAGACAGATGTTAGTCTCGGGGTAGGGTCAGGTCAGCGATGCACAGCAGGGAGCTGTGGCCAAGACCAGGGAGACAGAAAAAACTGTAACGGGAAAAGGGATGAGTTCCATTCTGGCATATATATGTGTATATAGTTTTAAATTAATGGTCTCATGTGGGAATTTGACTCAAGCACTGCAGAGAATCCCATCAGCCAACGTGACGTTTTCCAGGCTGGATGCCAGCCGGTGCACAGACTCGCTCTCAGCAGGTATGTGACTTTGGGAACTGGGGTGCTCCATACCTGCCTGACCCCGGCTTTTGATGAGGACACATATATCAAAAGCTGCCTGGACTGCAAAGACGGGAACTAAGCGGATATGCTATCAGCACCAGGCTTTGCAATGCTCTTTAGTGTCTGGCTGTGTCCCAACCATCAATACAGAGACTCGCAGGGTTTTAGCCTATAATCCTCTATTCCTCTGTCTGTGACTCTAATCTCCTGATCCCCCGTTCTCCTCCAGCCTATAGCTTGACCAACAAAACACAGATCTGGTGTTCTGCTTATCAGAGACCGGCTATGTCATCTTCCTGAGGAAAGTGGGAGTTGGGAAGAGAGCAGCGGTCCTCGGAGCCGGAGCTGGGAAGGGAACAGGAGAGGGCGTGAGCAAGCACACAGAAACCATTCACGACAAGACCGAAAGCAGTTCCCTTCTTAAGAACTCTCTTTCAGAGTTCACAGAATCATTTTTCTCTCTTTTTGTTTTTTCCTGGGGGTAATTCCAGCCTCGTGTCTAACGCACAGCAGTTAGGAAGGCCGGACGCCTTCTGCAAGGCAGCTCTGAAGCTCTGCAGCGAATCTGCCAGAACAAAGGATGCAGATTTAACAAAGGGAAATGGCACTGGGCAGAAAGCTGTGTGAGCCACGCATGGGCACGAAGACGTGCAAGCTGGGAACACTGCTCCAGGGGCAGCCCTGATCCGAGCAAGCAGATCTGAAGAGACTTAGCTTGTTAACATCAGCCAGCACGGGCTGCAGAGGGGGGTGTGCAGTGCAAGGCATGTCCTGGATGGAGAGGCAACCCCCGTGGAGTCACTGACAGACAAAGCTGAGGGACTAGGTGCAGAGAGAGCACCATTAGTGAGATGCTGGCCTGAACGAGCAGGAGGAAAGCAGTGTGACGTCAGAGGAACAAGGCAGGGGGGTCATTCTGGATGTCCCAGCATGGATTCCTGACCGAGGTTGTTTAATAGAGCAGAAACAAACCCCGGCACGGAGAGGTTAAAAGACTCCTTGTCCTGGGGGAGCTGAACGAGCCGCACATCCGAGAACCAACTTCTCCCAGACCCTGACTTGTTTTTCTCCTCAAACATATCTCGCTGCTATTTTTAGCTGAGCATTTTCTCAGCCGAATGCTCCCAGCTGAGTGCTGGTCAGGGGCCCTCGTCCCAGCAGAGGAAGGTTTGATGCTCCCAGCTCAGCTCTTTTGCACCACTGTGGCTTTGGGGTTTGCGTGCCAAGCTTCCAGGAACGTCCCAGTGTTCCCCACACACATGGTGGGGTGAATGCTCTCACAGACCCCCAACCCAGGCAAGGGACTGCAATCCAGAAGCAGCTGAAGAAGAGGGTGGACTGAGCTGGTAACCATCCCCACGCTATTACTGAAGAGCATGAATGGAGAGAACGGTAGGAAGGAGATGGCAAGAAACGATTAGGCTGACTCTCCTAGTAAAGATTTGCTCCTCAGTGCTAAAATCTGTCTGGATTCCTTCCAGCACCTCCAAGGGAAACAGTGGAAGCCTTTTGTTCATAAAAGTTGCGACTAAAATCAGACTGGATAAAGCTTAAGGAAATACCTCTCAGAGGACAACCCTGCCTTGGCTACTGGAAACAGATGAGGTAACTCCCTTCCTCTCCTCTGTTTCTCCCAGAGCCCCTCGCTCCCCCCCAGCCCAAGTGCTAACCTGTCCATCAGGCCACTGCCCAGCTGCACAGAGCAAGCTCGGGATGTCCGCCCGCGTGCAATTAGCAACACATCAATTAATGCCCGGGACACTTGGCGGGGAAGCAGCGCCTGTAATTTCTTTCACTTACAGCTTGATTGAATACCTGCCTGCCAGAGCAGGGCACACGGGTGGACAAATACAGCAGGAATGAGGTCTGTCTGTGCTTATGAGCAGTTAGAGCTGGGGGAGCCCGGATGATGGAGCGCTCTCAGTGCTGTGAATGAAAGGAGGAGCGGATGCGCTGCAGAGCAGCAGCAGTCGGGCACAGCAGAGCTGCAGTCAAGGAGGTCCCTCTAACAATGGCCCCTTCTTGGTCAGTGTGTCTGCTGCCTGCGTGTCCTGGAGTCGTGTCAGTGAAGCAAACAGATTGGGAACATATTTGCACTCCCCGCAGCAGCGCGGAAGCCAGCCCTGATGGAGCAGAGCAAGCTGGGCTTTTTTCTCCTCCTTCTCTCAGTGCCAAGTTTCCAGCTCTGCTTGAAACCTGTGGCCAGGCCCTCGTTTGGCAGGGGAGAAGGGAGAGGACAGGCAGGGTCAGGAAATACTCAGCTTTCGGCTCATGCTTGCAGCAGCTGGCTACAAGAGAAGGCAGCAGACTGACACAGCCACACAGCTCTGAAAGCCCCACAAGAGATTAAATCTGGCACCGTGCAACTTCATCCTTCTCTCTGAGCTATGCTTGAACAAATGGGCCTGAGAAGAGGGATCACCTGGGCAGCCCGCAGATGCTGCACGAAGGCTTGTCCTTCCAACTAAAACCTTCACAAAATTCCTCCAAGCCCAGCAGGAATCCCAGGAGCCCAGAACCTCACTCCTGACCTTCATGTACATGTTCCAAACCATGGGCACTTAACCTTTGAGGCTCCCTTGAAAATCCCAGTGATGGCATTTTATGGACGAGTGTGTTTTCCCCTAACATCTGCCGCCGGTATCAGATGCTGCCAGAACCTCTCTCCTGGCTCTGCTCCCAGCTGGAGGACAGACAATGGGCATCTGAATGCAGCCTCTGCTTCCCCTCCTGCACAGCCTGGGGGAGATGGCACACTGGAGCCAAGGCAGCGCTGAAAGCACAGCTTGCCAGCCAGCGACACATCTCTGCACATCACGGCCTGCCACTTCTCTCCCAGTGCAGCTGAACCACTGGCTGCAGTTGTTAGTGGACATCCAGGCCAGCTCTGCTGGGCACTAACTCCTGGCAGCATCCAGATAACCACACTGAGCCTTATCAGCACACTGCTGCTGTGTCCAGCCCGAGCACGCTGCGGATGGGGCTCAGGTCAACCCTCCTCCTGGGTTTCCACCTTTGCTGTCCACAGCAGTGGTTAATGGACCTCTCCTGCACTTCTCTGCCATGCCAGCTCTCCTGGAAACACACTGGTCACTTCTCTCACCTAATTGCCATTCACTGAGCCAGGCAGTGTGCAGGACACAGAGGAGCAGTTCTACCTGCAGGAGGACTGACAGGAGGTCGGTCAGAGCTGCCCTGGATCCTCCTAAAGACCCACGGCTCTGTCTTGCTAGAGAGAGCACTGCTGCTCACATCCCGGAGCTGTTCAGCCTGTTTGGCACTGTTGCTGCTTCAGAGACAACAACAGGGTGAGAGCAACCTGTCTAGACACCAGTCACCTTCCATCAAATGCTGCTGCCACATCAAAACACCACTGCAAACAAGCCTACAAACTGGCTATAAACTACGTAATAGCCCCTGGCTCTCCCACGCCTGCAGCAGCCAGAGGCAGTCAGATCCATCCCATAGTGCTTCAGAGCTCCCCTTTAACCCAAGCACTTCTGAGAGCAGGAAGAGATGGGATGAAACATTTTGACGGCTGTTTGGACGGTGCCTTCATCCTTCTGCTCAGCATCCACAGTGGGGCAAAGTCACAGCAGCTCAGCTTGAGAGACCTTGAATGCAAGGGGACAGCAGCACGAAGGGAGCAGGAGAAGTTTTTAGGTCCCTTGAGCACAGATTACCTGCAGTCAGTGCTCTGGGGAAGCACCAGCCCTATGCAGTCACTAAACCAGCAACATCTAGCTCATTATTTTAATGCGGGCCCTTTGAAATACCTTCTGTGTGAGAGACAGTTGGGAGAATCCTGTCTGGCTTTATTCTGTCTCAGGCAGAAACAGCTTTTACTTAGCAAACTGCTGCTAACAGCTCTGTCTCATCAGTCAGTGTTTAGGGAACCAGGCTGCAATTGTTCCGAAGCCTGGTGCTGCAGAAAGCCTTGCTAATGAGGTCTAAGGGAGAGATTCCTCCTGACAGGCCCACAATGACCCAGAAATCCGACTTAATTCCCTGTCAGTGAAAAGTGCTGAGTAACAGCAAGGTGCAGGGGCACTGGGGGCTGATCGGAGAGCCGGGCTGTGGCCTCTGTTCACACTCTGGGCTGTGATGCAAGAGCTGTAGGGTGCAGCTCCAGCACTGCTCAGCTGTGTGCTGGCTCCCAGGACACTGCAGCCAGGAGTCTGTCGGGCACATCAATGGGGATCTGCTACACCACGTGCAGAGCTCACACAGCGCTGGGAGTGGAAACCTCTGCTTAACACCATAGGGAAGACAGGATGCTCCTCTGGAACCCCCTCGGTGGCAGCAGCTGGGAGTGGGCTCTGCAGTGCAGCAGGGTTTGGCTCCTCTGGATCACAGCCCCTGACAAACTGTGCCAAAAACTCTGCCAAGACCCTGACTCAGCGAGCTCAGCTCTTACCCGTGCTCCCAGGCCTTGAGTGTGTGCCCCACAGCTCCTAAACACCATCCACACGGCTACCAGTGCCATCAACCTCATCCTGCCCTGGGAGCAGCATCCCCTACCAGGCCGTGGGCTCACGCTGTTTCCTCTGGTGGATGCAGGATGAGCAGCAGCTCTGCTACAGCAGCGAGCGTGCCCTGAAGGTGCTGTTAAGCTTTTCACACATTCTGCCATAACCACTGCTCCTTATTTCCTCGGAGAAAAATGCAGCAGGCTGGCACAGGCTTGGTCCACACACATCCTGCTTTCAAGTGGTTTGCTTTCAGCAAGCAGAGCATGTACCGTGGTGAGGAACCTCTGGGCTGCGTGGCCCAAAGCCAGCTAGGGGAGAAGATGAGGTACAGGGACCCAGCTGGAATGTGGGCTGCATGCAGCTGACCTTTCAGACCATCCCCAATGAGGATTCTTGCAGGCATGTGCTTGCCACCTGTTTCAGCCAGCAGACAAGGGGCTAAAGCAGGAATTCTGGACTTGAATGCACAGTCTGTTAAAGAGTGGTCTAAAGACTCTCACCCACGTGAAGCTCTCGCTGATGTGTGCTCTGTAACAGGCCCGGTGCAGAGGAATGCATCTTTGCCCATCACGTGCAAGACTGCTACTCCAACACTGCTGATGCATCTGTGTTTAAAGCACAGCTCAAATCCACAAAGAACTGCTGCTTCAAAAAATCACCAGCATCCAGAGACAGTCTTAAAGTGACTGATGATCTGGGGAGCCTCCGCTTCCCAACACCCGCTCTGGGATGCTGGGAAGCAGCATGATTCCAAAAGACATCAAACGTGAGCCCTTCCTTTTAAGGAATTTCAAGTATCTAAGATCACCAGCCACTTTGGACCAGCTAGGACCTAGCTGCCAGCTCATGTCACTTCTGACTCCATTTTCCTGCTGACACCTCAAGCCAAGCTCCTCGAATGTCAGCTCCAGAATGAAGGGCTCCGAAGTGGAGCTCACTCTGCATCTTCCCTGCAAGGGCTCTGCTGGCACAGAGGAACAATCTGGCTCAGAGACATGAGGAAAAGACATATGCTGTGAAAGGAAGGACCAGCTTTATTTTACCAGCCTGTGTTCCCACCAGAAATGTGCTTTAAAGACTGCCTTGCAAAGTAGGAATTAAATCCAAAGGTGCCTATGCATCTTCCTTGCTGTCATCCCATTATCAGTCATCTCCAGCCTGCTCCAAGCCAGAAGATGAAAGGATCGTAACACCACTTATCTTCCCACTTAAGAACATGCTTAGCAGCTTGCTGCTATAGAGGAGGATACTCAAGCCTGGGGAAGCAGCTGTAAATTCTGCAAATGGGTTCCCTGGCATTTCTTTGAAGGAGATACTACTTCTCAAAGAAGGATATGAAAAGGAAACCAGGGAGGGAGGAGAAAAGGGAAGTCTTTGTAGCAAAGAAAGATGTCGTGTCAAGAACGTGAGGCTGAGTGACAGATGTGAGACGTATGGCACGTGTTGTGTCTCAGAAGTGACCGAGGATGAGCCAGGAATTAAAAAGCTCTTGGGAAACATTTAAGCAGCCAAACTTGTTTGTCACCAGCCCACAGGAAGCTCCAAAAACACGTTCTCCCCGAGTCTGTGCAGTGCTACAGCCAGGGGGAGGGATCCCGTTACACCATGCAGGCAGAGTGGCTGGATGCAGCCCAGCTCCAGCTCTAACAGCTGAGGCCAGCTCGCTGCACAAGTCCCCCGTGCCTCTCACATACAGCTGATAAGAGATAAGACTGCTGCCTCATCTCTGAATTTGACCCTCACCTCCTCTCTTCATAGAGCTAATTGTTATCGCAGCAAACCTGGGTCCAGCTTGCTTAGCAGCTGAGTCAAACCCTCCAAGCTGCCAAACAGAATCTGTTCCAAATATCTGCAAAAAGAGGAGGCTCGAGGAGCCTGCCCTGGCAGGGAGAACAATTGCTGTTGTGGACCAACAGCGGGCTGCTGGTGGGCAGCAAGCACGCCTCGCTGCCACGTCGGGGAGAAGCTCCCAGGGCTTCTCATGCTCACAGAGTGGACTGGAATCTGGAGTTGCCTCTGTCCCCTGGCAGTGCCCCAGTGCTGCTGACTTACCAACCCTGCTGACGTGGGCTCTGTGTCAACCAGCTCAGCTGTTGACACGGAGCACTGAAGATGCAGTTGATAACTGGAAGAGGGAGTGCCTTAGAAGATGTTGCCAGCCAAAGTGCAGACTTCAAAGGGCTTATCTTGCCCTGTGTGGGAGAGGGTGCCTGTGGGCAAGGACAGCTGTTTGTCCAGGCCCATTAGAGGACTTCTGAGGGAAGAAGAGAGAAGTTAGTAGCTGGTTCAACCTCCCTGTCAGCGTGAGCAAGGCAGGGCTGGAGGCAGAGCTTTGCGCTGCCCTGTTATTTATGGGATGCTGAGAACTGACCAAAATGAAAGGAAAACAGCAGATAGGTAAGGATGCTCACCAATTCACATAGCTGGATCTGCCTGAGGGAGGGCACGTAAGATTCAGGTGGTGATTACAAGGCACTCCAGCTTTCATCTCCAGATCAAGTAGCCCAAAGGCACCAGCACTGACCAAGCCACAGCTAACTCACAGCGACTGGGTGGTGCACAAGGAGAGAGATAAGCCATTGCATCCCTGCTCCCTAAGAGATCAGACCAGCCCTGTCTATGCACTATATGCCAACTCAGCAGAGAAGTTAAGACCAAAGGAGAACACAAAGCAACACCTGCTCTGCTGCAGGAGCTCCTAGATCAACAAGGAGATCCATGGTGGTTGCAGCTAGCTTATCTCATGGCACCCGTGTCCATTCCTGGCAGCAGATCATTCCTTCTCATGAAGGGCTGTGTATTATTCCTCTTAACTTGGCTTCTGGACACCTGAACTAAACCAAGCCCCTCTCCCAAAGGTGGAGGACTCCCAGAGCTGGTGCAGAGAGACAATTCATTGTGCAGAGCTGGGACTTCCTCTCTGAGATGCAATGTGGATGCAGATGACCTCGCCACAGAACAGACGTCTTCCGGGCCCTAAAAATAACTTCACTTCCAACAACACGATCTTCATAAAGAAATATTTATCTTCAAGCTTTTGCAGAAGAAAAAGATTAAAGCAAAGGTTTAAGAGCGTATTAAAAATAGCTGTCGATAAGATCCTTTTGGGGGGATAAAAGCTACTTTGCAGAAGCAGCAAGAACCAGAGGACGTGGCAACACCTTACACATTAACTGGGGAAGCTCCTGGAAACCATTCAACAGTGTTAGCAGCCAAAGCACCTCAGGAGGAAGTCCATTAGCAGGCAGCAATCTCCTTAATGGATCCTCTGAGTATGTGGTGGGGCTGCCTTGTCTATGGACGCTCCATTCTGTCTGCTGCTGTGATTCAGGAGCTGTCAGCACAGCCACAATCATCTGATACTCAAAGGAATGCTCCTCATCTTTCATGCAGCCCACCAGTGCAATGAATTCATCCTTTGGGTTGTCTTTGCTGAGTGGGGACGTATGTTGGCACAACACCTGGGCTGATCCATGAGCAGAAGCCATGAGAAGTCAGACCTGGCTTTTTGGGAGCATTTCTTCCTTCCAAAGCAGATCACCCAAGCTCCAGCTCACCTGCAATCTGCCAGCCCCAGAGCTTACTAAGGTGGGGATTTTTCAAAGAGGCCGAGGGTGCTGGAAGCACAGCCAAGTAATGGCAAAAAAATCCCCAGAGATTTCCGTGGATTTCTGCAGCTCAGCAGCAAATCTTACCTAGGCCACCAAAACCCATTGTTAATGGAGCAGTCAAAAATCTGGACGTGCTGAGTGTTCCCAAAGCATCACCTCCCAGCCAGGTACAAAGAAGTGGCAAGATCCTGGCAGGCTGCAGTTTGCAGGCTCCTTCTCAAAGGGGACAGCTGCTTCCAGGTGAATGGAGGGGGCTCCTAAAATCCTGCTGATCTCATGTGTGTGTTGTAGTAACCGAGGACACGGATGGGAGCAGGTTAGAATGCATTCCGGCCTTGACTCTGAAATCCTGGGATTTATGATTAGTAAAAAAAAACCCCAAAGAACGCTGGAGCATCATCTGAACAGAATTTAATTTCATCCACTTCATCTATTGCTGCTCTGAAACCTTCATTTCCCCTTGTAGCAGCCTGCACTAAGCCCTGCGCTCCGTCCTGCATCAGGGCACCGCATAACCCAGTACACAATACTATTTTTATTGCCAACTGGTTTATTTCCTCCTTTACTTTTGTCAGGTCTCGCTTATTTAAAAAAAAAAAAAACGTTGCTCCTGCATCTGCTGCCTTGTTTTTTTCTCTGCCACTTGTCAGGTTTGCAACACACAACACCAACCACAATCTCCTTGGATGCCCAGTGCAGCAGAGAAGTGTTGAGCTGCAGGGAACACCCTCCCAAGCCCTCACTCCCAGCTTTGTCCAGGAATTCGGAGGGTCTGCCTTGGGATGCTGCTCTAATGAGAACTGGGCACCAGCTCAATTATGCAGCTGTCTCACTGGTTTGAACTTCCAAGCTGGACAGCTGAAGCCCATCAGAGGAGTCGCACAAAGGCTTCTCACAGTGAGAGGCAATCAAAGGCAGCTACTGCTGAGCTCGAGTGCTAACAGACCCACAGCTGGCCGTTGTGGGGCAGGAAACGCCTTGCACATATACCTCATCCCCCATGGGGCCAATACTCAGGCCGAGGCCGTGGGGTGCCAAGCTGTGCCACCCCCAGAGCTGTGCCCCACTGCAGAGCGTTGGGTTCTGCAGACAGCTCTCTCACCTCGGGTTAAGACCAGGTTGGGGTTGGCACTCTGAAGGCTGATAAGGAAACACAGAGCTGAGAGAGCATGGTCCACACCCCAGCTGCTGCATGGGGTGATGCTCAGAGCTGTCATTCTGACAGCTTCTAACAGCACAATACTACTGATACCGACATGGGGAGGAGACAAACACACCCCTCACTGATAGCAAGAAGCTGATAGCGGGGCCAGATCGAGCGTGCAATTATCCTAATTAATTTCATATCGCGAATTCATCTCTTTTTTAACATACACGGCGGTTTCAAAGCAGGCCACCAGCTTTCTGCACAGAGCAGCTGAGAGGCGTGTTGGTCTGGTTTTTTGGGACTTGGGAAACTTTGCTAACTGCTTCCCACTGCTCCCACACTACCCAGTAAGGAGTGACGGAGCTCCTCGGCTCACCACGGCTCGATGCAATCGACCACGAAGCATCCTTAGCTCTAAGTGTGCACCAGGAGGTCGGCAGCACTGCAAAGAGTCACAGCCTGCAAGAGAAACTTCAAACATTGCCTATGGGAGCTGTGGGGAGAGCAAGAGCGAGTGGGGGGCTGGCAAAAGATGGGGGCAAAGCAGCAGGAGACGCAGAGCAGGGCCACCCACGGCCACCACCCGTGTTTGTGAAGCTGGACACAGCAGCTCATCCCGCTGTATTTCACTGTTTAGGTGAGGTCTGGCAGCCCGAGCTGTGTTCCTGGTGCAATGCCTCAGTGTGGGGATGGAGCAGTGAAAAACAACCCGGCAGGCGGGGAGACCTGGAATTCAACTCTTAAAGGAAAATAAACAGATCGTTAAGGAACCAAAGTTCACCATCGGGGCGGCATCTCTATCCTCAGCTCTTTCTCCCCACAAAAAACCCCACATTTCACTCCCCGCATCTCCTCCTGCTTCAATAGCCAACTAATTCCTGAAAGCATTCGGAGCTAGAAGGAATGCGCCGGTGTCACGTTCTTCGTCAACAGCTGTAAAGCTGATGAGATCCAACAGCTCCACTGCCGTGCTGCCTGAATAGGAGCACCAAGCCCTCGCCAGGAATCCTTTGGAAGATGTTCTTAAGCATCCGATTTTGGCACGGCTCTCAGAGCTGTCTGTCCCTCTTTCTCACTGCCCCGTGAAAAGAAAGCAACGCTGCAAATAGTTCCCAACAGCAAGGAGCAGCATCGGAGCAGCAGGAGAGCTCACAGCGATGGCACCGAGCGATTCCTGGCGCTGACAGCTGACTCGGAACAGTTGTTGGTGGCTGGGACAGATGGACTTCATATATTAAGAAAAAAACAATGGAAGCGAGGGCTTGTATTTGGTTTAGAAACGCCCTCTGCAAAATGCAACACGCTGCCCGAGCCTCAGAGTTAAATCAAAGGGAGATCTGAGGACGCTGAGCTTTGGCTGCGGCGTGCCTGGGCCTTGATCTGTCTCCCCATCGAGGGATGGACACGGTCAGTGTGCTTTATTGTCACCAGAAAATAGCTGAGGATTTTGGGGAGGGCTCTGCAGTTCTGCCCTCGGTCTGCCACGTGAAATCCAAATGGTGATTTCCACGGGAAAGCTTGCACCAGGGGCACGGAGGGAGGATGTTTCCACCACTGATGCTGATGGTTTCCACCAGTATAATTACGGCCGTGGCATTTCCCTCGTGTGCAGAATCTTTGGATGCTTTCAGTGCCTGGAGCAGGGTGAGCACTGCACGCTCCATGCTTCACTGCCTTCCCCTCTGTGGCAATGTTTTGAGGCCATGACCAAGAGTTGGGTCCATTCTGGACAGAGAAGCACAGAACAGGCCATCCCTGCTCTGTAAGCTAAGCACTTGAACGTGGGATGCCCCCAGGTTTGTTAACACGAGTGCAGTGCAACAGGCATTTTTACCCTCAGCCTCTTTCCTTCTGCTCTTCCAGGCTTATGTCTCCAGCTCTGAAAAGAGCTGGAAGTTGCAGGAAGAGGCCCTGCAGAACCCACTGTGTTTAAACAGGGAGCAAACCCTCTTGCCTGACAGATAAATGCTCCTGGGTGGAGGTGTGAAACCAGTGGGGTCTGCCTGCGTTGGGCAACTACTGCCTGTCAAAGGAAGCACACAAGTAGCTGCAGCTCATCTCCAGGTTGCTATCTTCTAGGCCAGATTCAGCAGGATGCTAGAGCACACAGAGGGAGGAGAGGAAGTACCCTGCAGCCCAAATGCAGGATGAGCTGGGTGAAATCTGCCTTTTTTCCTCACTCCAACGGAACACCCAGATCCAAAGCTGGGACCTGGATGACTGTGATGCTCCAGGAACTCAGAGTTCAGCCACAAAGCAAAGAGAACAGAGCCCCAAGCACACATCTCATCCCAGGGGGTGCTCCAGTGGAATGCCTACATCTTCTTGCCCCTTTCCCTTAATTTTGGGGGAGGGTAGAGCCCAAATCTTAACTTTATTCAAAGCCCCGAAGTCTGAAAATCATTAGGAATCCGAGGAATCTTTTGTCCTTAGATAAACTGGCTGAAATATTTCAATACACTTCAGTCTCCAGCTGACCCAAAGGAGTTATTTGTGTGCACAGCCCCGTGTATTTCAGTGGCTGAACTTTCCAAGTCAGTTGCTGATTGGCACTCTGACCCCACTCCATCCCTTCTCCTTCTGCCTCCTGCCTGGAAGAGGAGGGGGCAATGGGAGCCCACCGGCTGCTGTGTCCCCTCTCCTCCCCCTCCTCCCCCCCGCTATTAATAGCCAGACAACAAATGAGCCCAAATTCATTCCTGAGCGGAATTAGCAAATGTTTTTGCAATTAAAACTGCAAACATTCGTGAGGGCCCCCGGAACAATAGGCGCCTGTGCCTGGGTTTGAATAGGGACTAGTGTCCGCCCTGCCCGCCTGCCGAGGCTGCACATTCCTGGCACCCTCAGCCCTGGACCCGCTCCTCGCTGAGCTCCACACTGCCTTCCCCTTCTCACCCCCTCCCACAGCTCCGGGTCCCATCCCGCAGCTCACAGCCCCTCGGGTTCGGGTTTGGGGTGGAGGCAGCGCTTCCTTCCCACGCTGCTCACCTCGGGATGGGACAGGAGTAAAGCATCCTCACTTCTCTGGGACCTCGAGCAGAACAGCACATCCCTCTTGTTCCCCAGGACCAGGGCATCCCCAACATCCCCTTTCCTCTCTGGGATCAGGGCAGAGTCGGTGGGGGGGTTGGGGTGTATTGAGCGGTCGCCCCCTTAAAAAGGGCCGTCCGTGGGGGTGTTGCCTGCGAAAGGCGGGTCACGCCGTGCAGTGCGCGGCACCGCGAACTTTTGGCCGAGTTAAGGCGAGGGAGAAAGGCGAGCGGGGATCGGGATCGCGGGGAGAGATGAGCTCCGGGAGTTGGTTACGTCCCGTGCTGAGCTGAGCTGCTCTGAGTGAGGCCGCCCCGAGTCTCTGCGTGGCCCCCAAAAGCGTCTCAGAACATTTCTCCTTGGTTAACGAGACACTCATCAGCGCTGGGCGCTCACCCCAAATAGAGTGAGTCCCTGCAGACAGCCGGGGTCAGGGGACGGGGCTCTGAGCACTTGGTCCCCCTCATTTCCCGGGACCAGGGCAGAACATTCCCTTTCCTTTCCAGGATCAGAGCAGCACACACCGTTCCCGCTCGGGATGGCGATCAGGGCAGCACATCCCTTTTCCTCTCTGGGATCAGGGCAGAGCATCTCCCTTGTTCCCCAGGATCAGGGCAGGGCATCCCCTTTCCTCTCTGGGTTCAGGGCAGAGCATCCCCCTCGCTCCCCGGTACCAGGGCAGCGCATCCCTTCCCTCCCCAGCACCGGAGCAGCGCATCCCCGTTCCCGGCCCACCGCCGCGGCACCGCATCCCCTTCCCGACCTCCCCTCATCGCCCCTCCCCCCATCCCCGAGGACCTTTCGGGGATCTCCGGNACCCCAAACCACTCTAAATCAGCCTGGGTGAGTGCAGGCTCGTGCGTCACCGGCTGTCAGTGCACTGTGATGGGGATGTAATTAAGATGCTGTTGAAAATCAAGCAGCTGGAATGAAAGCTGAGCTCTTCTCTGTTCCACGAGCCCGGCAGAGCGGGCAGAAATTAAGGGATGTAAAAACGTCTTTAACTTGATAATGGGGTGGATCTGACTCTCAATGCTAATGAGGAGACTTAAAGGTCTGATCCAAGCCTGGTGAAATTAATACGAAGGCACTCATCAGTCCTAATGACCAGATGGGACACTTCGGGGAGGACACGGGGGATGGACTTGCTCAATAAGCCTGGATGGCTTTCAGCCCAACAGCACCCAGCTTTGGGCCCAGTCTCCATCGCGCAAGGAGTCATTTCAACCTGCTCCCTTCAGTCTGAGGGGGTGGAGATGTAAAATCCAACAGCACAGACTGCAATCAGCAATTAAACATCACCCAGCCACCAAGTTCCTTAACCACACCGAGCAGCAGCACGGGCAGGGAGAGCAGCAAGGAGGATGTGATCTCAGAGGACAACACTGCGGTGTGAAACCTGGAGCATCACCTCCTTTTTATCTGACGTTTGCCCTGTGTGCTGCCCCCATGGCTGTGTCACTTTTCATCTGCTGTCACCACCACCCAGCAAGCAAAAGGAGTCACAACCAATATTACACGAGCACCATCGTGCCCGTCAGACCGGGATGGCAAAGTGCTGTGGTGTGAAACATTGATTTTCACACACAAATGGAGCTCCCCTTTCATTATTTAGCAATGAAACAAGCATCTAAAATAAAGCATGCTCTAAGAGCAGCCCTGTGCATGCAGGGATGCATTCAGGCGTGAGGAGGGGCAGTGCAAACCTGCCTCTTCCCATGATCTCATCGGCCGCTGGAGCTCTTCCCATCCACCCTCAGGAGGGGAGGGAAGGAGTGTGTGCATTCTCATTGCAAGGAGAGAAGGAAGGTGATGGGGAACAAAGTGGAAGACGTGAAGACTGTAGGGAGAGGGGTGTGCACACGGTGCTTGGGATCTGAAGGCAGCTTAAAGGGAACAGCCATATTCTCCGAGCTTATAGTGCCCAGAAGGGACAATTGGAGGTCCAAGCCCCGCTGGGAAGAAGCTGCTCCAACAGCCTGCACCTGTCACAGTGACTTCCAACAGCAATGCACGTGGGCAGGGATGCTGTTCTCTGTAGCCCCAAGGATGCTGGCACTGAACTGTGTCACCTCTGTGAGGCCGTCTGTAGCCTTGAGCTGTCCATCTGCACCTTCCCCTGCATCAGGTTGGTGCCAGCCCTCCCTCTCGGTGACACTGTGCTGTGCCAGCCCCGTGGGACGGGGAGCACGGTGCTCTGTGTGTGCACTCCCATTGCAGTGCCTCTCCGAGCTTAATTCAGCATCTCTTTTTTTTTTTTTTTTTGCCAGCCACCGTCTAGACAAGCTGTTGCTTCCCAGTGTCACAGCCCATGACCCCACTCCTACACCCACCCCATCGCTCTTCCCTGGTTCGTGTCTCAGGCATATGCTCATCTATTTTGAATGCTGTGTATGTGTGAGGCTGAGTGGATCCTAATCTCATCTCCCTCCCGGGGCGTCAGTCTCTCTGGTATGTGCCTTTTCCCTGTCTGCCTCCCTCTGTTTATGGACAATGGATATTTTTAACACCACCCTCTAATTAGAGGTACCTTCTTCTGGGTGGTTTGCATGGAAGGGAGCTCACGGGGCAGGCACGAGGCGCTGGGGGCCGGCCCTGCACGGATCCTTCCTGCCCAACACCAGCTCCCTGCAGGACAAGGAAAGACCATGAGCCAAGCTCACTTACCAGGCCCAGAGAAGAGAGTAACACTGATTAAACAGGACCTTGAGTCAGGATTCCCACATAGGGACCCTTTCTCCAGCACCACCTCCCCCAGCATCCCTACCTGCCCGGCTCTCAGCATCCTCCCAAGGCAGGAAGGATGCTCAGCCCCCACCTGCATCCCCAGCACAGGGTGAGGCAGCTCACTGCGTGCAGCCCTTCTCTGTCCCCACTGTGTGTGCAGCATCTGGCCGACCCCTCGGGCACGCTGCGTCCTGCTGCTCCGTTCACAGCCAGCTCCTCTCCCCTGCCCCATCCCCCATCCCCCAGCACAGCACGAAGCCAGCTGGGCATCATCACGTTCCATTGCACGCTTCCTCTGCCGACACTGGGGAGATGGCTCAGCCACGCAGAGCAGCAGGTTGGGCTCTGGCTGGTGACCCAGCAAAGGGCTCCGTGCTGCTGAGCGTGGAGCTGGAGTCAGCAAAGCATCGTGGGCTCCTTCCTTTCTTAGTAAGTGCCTTGAGTTTCACCATGCTGGCTCTGTGCTTGCAGGGCTCCCTGGGTGAAGGTGGTTTTAATGCTCCTCGTGACTCCTGTGGACCTCAGCACCGTGCAGGTTGCTGGGTGAGGAGTCAGGAGCATGGCCCTCCTGGATCTCTCACACATCCACTGCTGACGTTTCCTTGTCCCCACCTCCGTGATGAGTTTACCAGGTGTCACATTTGCAGGCCTTATCTCACTGTCGAGCTGCACCAGTGCCTTCAGTGCCTCGCTGACTGATAGCAGTGGGGTTTCTTGGTGTGTCAGTGCACGGTATTTCCCACTGGGGCTGTGCCCCATCCCCCCTGGTGCCCCACAGCAGCCGGGTTGCAGTGCTGAGCACCGTGCTGAGCTGGGTTTGGAGGAGGAGCAGGGCTCTAATCTGCCAGCCGAGTTGCACCCGTAAAGGCGATTAGACATATGCCAGTTAATTCATAGCAAACAGGATGGAGGGAGAATTTGCCACTTATAAAGGGCAGACGAACAAGCCCATCATTCCTGCCACTCTCGGGTAATACATGCTGACATAAGCCCTGTTTAGCTGCAAGTTTAGCATTGCTAATCCTGCTGGTCCACGCCTCTGGCTTCCCATCCTCCTCCTGGCATCTTCCTTCTCCTTTCTCTGCTTTGCCCTTCTCTCCTGGTGCCCTCACCTCTTTGCCCTTTGGGGGAGATGCTCTGGGGTGCTCAGGGAGTTGGCTCCGTGGGGTTGGGTTCAGGTGGAGCATTGGGGACTCACACAGATGTTGGTGTGGGCACTGTGGGATGGCTGCTACGTTGTCCTGCAGATCCTACTGGGTTCCATCCCCACGGTGATGTGGGTGTCCTGGCTGTCCTCGCGTGGCTGACCCACCCACACAGAGCCCACGGATTTTCCCCGTGGTGCTGTTAGAGGCTGAGGCAGCTTGCCCTACGCTGACCCCTCCCCCGCACCCGCAGCATCTGACCCTCATCCCTGACCTGGCCGGCTGCTGGGAGAGGATTTGGGAACCCCAGTGAGCCAGAGAGCGGGGCCACTTCTCTGAGGCAGGGAGTGGTTGGAGCAGAGCGTTTGCAGCAGGGCTGTGCTCTGATGTGTCGCTGCTGCACAGCGCGTGGATATTTTGGCACTCTGCTGCGGTGCCACGGGACGGGCGGAGTGCCGGCCGCGATGGGGGCCGAGCATCGTACCCCGCCCGGATCACTCGTGCCTCTGTGCGGAGCTCCGGGATGCGTTTCTCCAGCCCAGGGGTTCCCCCTCGTGGCAGGATGCTCCCTGCTCACCGCATCTCCCCGCTCGCCTCCTTTTTCGGGTGGTGGCAGCTTTGGGTGCTCCGCACTTCCCCGACCCCACAGCCCCGACCTTCGGCTCTGCCACCCTCTGCGTGTCCCCGTGGGCCGTGGAGAGGTGGGTGACCCCAGCACCCCCAGCCACGAGCAGAGGTTCACCACGGGTTCACTGCGCTGCTGGGGTGGGGTGTTCCTGCTCGAGAGGTGGGAAACTGAGGCACAGGAGCGGGCAGGGGGTGGCGGCAGGACGTGCCTGATTTCCTAACGCAGCGCAGCCCGCAGCCGGCTCGTCGGGAGGGATTTATTGATGCCAGAGGGCTGCAGCAGAGCTGAGTGCACTCAGCTTGGAGTGCAGGGCTGTGCACCTCCCAGGGAAGGACCCACTCGAGAGACAGGTGATGCTGTTAAACCTGGATGGGCATTTTCCAGCCCCAGCATTTGCAGGGCCCAGGAAATATGTGCAGGGTTTGAGAGGAGACGTCTGTTTTCTTTCTAAGTTTTCAGAAGATCAAACAGGAAAAAGGAAACCGGGAAACAGACGGATCTCCTCTCTGTCTGAAAGGTGACACTGGTTCAGCTTGCAGGGATTGCAACCAGGGCCACGGTGGTGCTGACCGAAGCACTTCACATCCTTCTCCGGGGCACAGCACGCAGCTCGGGGTGTCTGCATGCCGCGGGCATCGCGTAGCTTGCATAGCTGGGAACCCCCCCCCTCTGCAAAGCACTCGTCGTGCAGGCTCGTTGAAGGATGCTTGCAATGCACTGAAGCGCAGCCGGCGGCACCCACGCGTGGCCGGGGCCGCCAGGGGGAGACCTCGGCCGCGGCACGGGGAGGTTCTCCGGGGGGGAACACGGAGGGCAGTGCCCGTGGCCTCGCGTGGGGTGGGTGGGCTCCGGGCTCCTGTCCGGGCTGAGAGAGTCCGCGGAGCTCCAGGACCACACTCCTGGGCTCTGTTTGGGCACTCGCATGGGCATCCCCACCGTGGGGGTCCCCTTCTCTCCGTAGCCACGGGTGTATAAAGCTGCATTTCGAAGCCTCGGATGGGGAATAAATAGGAGCAGGCCCAGTGCCTTTTGTTTTGATTGATTCCATTTGTTCTGTATAAACAGCTCCTTCCCCGTGCCAAGGTTCAGCTCCCGGGGAGTTTTGGGGATGTGGTGGGTAAGGGGTGCACGATTAGGATTGCAGCATGCAGCCCCAGTGAGGATCACCCCACCGGGAGGGCTGGATACAGGGGGTGGGCAGAGGGCGAGGACTCCCACTTTCCCTCTGTAAGTCTGGTGTCTCCCTGCCTCAGTTTCCCCACGCAGGAGGATCTGTCCAGTCTCCTTTAGGTCTACCAGCAGCAGGATTCCAGGGCTGAAAGCACCACTGGGAAGAGCCCTGGGGCTGGATGGATCCGAGCCCTGACCCCAGCGATATCCACATCCAGCCCTGAGGATTCCAGCACTCCCACCCCCAGCAGCAGGAGGGATGGATGCAGCAGAGGGGCAAAACCGATCCGTGCTGGGGCTGCTCCCCCCACCCGGGCTGAGTCAGGACACTCCTGGTCACGTCCCAGGGGTGGGTGTGGGCCTGGAGGACGCAGCTGCCTCCCCACCACGTCCTCTCCTCTCCTCCTTCTGCTCTGCTTCATCATCTCCTGAGTCATCGTCGCTCCCTCCTCCGCCGTCGCAGCCGAGCACAGCCGAGAGGAGCGGGGCAGGCGCGGGGCTGCAGACGGGTGAGGGGTGAGGTCGGGTTTGTGAGATCCCTTCCTACTTCCCAGTAGCACCCAATGGGTTTGGAGGGTGTCCTTTCTCCCTCGGTGCCCGGAGCTCTGTCCTCGAGTGGGGCAGGGATGGGGCAGGCTCACTTTTGGCTGCTGGGGTGGGAGAGGATGCTCTGAGCCACACAGAACGTGGGTGCCAATCCCTGTGCCCCCGAGCATCCTCTTCCCAGCGCTAATCCCTTTCACCACCGACAATTTGTGCCTTATTAATTCTAATCTGGGTTTTCTCTCCTCTCACCACCTTTCCTGGGCTGCTCCCAGGTGCCACCTCGCCAAAGCTTTTCCGCAGCTCCATCACCCATTTATCGCCACTTCCCCTGCCCATCTCTGTGCTGATATCTGGGTCACGGGAGAGCCGAGAGAGCAGCAGCCTGGAGTGCACACACCTCCCGTCTGCCTCCTCCCCACTCCTCTTCCTCCTGCCTTCTCCGTGAGCATCCCCCGGGTACCGCCATCAGGAGGATGCCGAGAGTCCTGCAGCAGCATCGGGTTGTGCTGGCAACCGCAGGGACAGCGCTGGCATCCCAACAGCCGTCCCGTTGTGCCGGCGGCTGCGACCCTTCGCCGGCAGAGGGGAACAAGGGCGGCTGTGTGCGCCCAGCACGGGGTTGGCCCGCGGCCCCGACGAGCATTCCTGCCACGGGTAGGGCTTTCCGGGCTGCTGGAGGCGGGGGGGGGGGGGGGGGGGGGGGATGTGATTTTTTTTTTCCTCCTTTTATTAGAAGCCTACGAGTGTCTTTTCGAGTCATGACATTCACCGAGATGGGAAAGCCGGGGCTCGTTAGCAGCCGGCGCGTGGTCACCTGCATCTCCCGCAGCACCGGGAGAGGGATTCGGTCCAGCTTCGACTTTTCCCTTCCCCGACGCCCCCTGGCCGTGAGCTCCCACCACCTCCATCGCGGGACCTGGCTGCGGGAGCCGGGAGATGGGGACCGCCGGAGCATCCCCACGCTTGGCTGTGTGCGGAGCAGCATATGCGCTCGGATCTGCTCCGTGCCTGCTGTTTATCCGCTTCCTTCGAGTTAACTTATGTTTCCTCTGCTGCCCATCTGTCTCATTCCCTTCCGCTCTTCCCTCGTCTCGTTGCACACAGCGAAGGGTCCCCGTCCCCAGCGGCTCCGGGTGAACCGGGGATGGCTCCGTCCCTTCTGAGCTCATTAGGGAGCGGCTCTGAGCCCAGCTCCTGCAAAACCTCTCTCTTTGTGCCCTTCCCACTGCCCCTGGATTGTTACACGTGGGGAACACGGATACTTCCCGCCCCTATTCCTCCAGCCTGATGGATGCGCAGAGCGTTTCTGCACCTCCGAGGCCGTTCTCTGTCCTTCCTCCTCTCCGTCTCCTCCCTCTCCCCTGAGCACTGTTTGCATTTCAGATTCATTTGATGTTTCAGCAGCGAGGCAGGGAAGCCCCGCGTGCTCCCAACCAGCGCTTCCACCCGGAGATGGGCTATTAGGGATCCCCGGGCTCTTCAGGGAACACAAAGGCACCGAATGCCATATCCCACACGCACCTGCTTCCCTCGCCGCTTCAAAGAGCCCTTGTGGCTGCTGCCTCCCACTCCTCCAGCTTTTATTTATAGTCTGCCTTGCTCTCGCTGCTTTTTTCTCCCCCTTTCCCCAGCACAGCTGAGCTGCTGAACTGGCAGTGTCGTGGGGATGTTTCTTCATCAGCTTGGCTTCACGCAGCCATCGCGGAGGAAGCAGATCTGAGCGCCTCATTGCTGCACTCCCCCCTTCGTGGGAGAGGGTAGGGGAGGGATTGGGAATGGGGACCCGAATTTGTGCCTTCCCCAAGTGCCATCGATGCAAGGGACGTTGCTGTGGCTCCGGGGATCTGCAAGGGACAGCCTAGGTCTTAGAGGTGGGACATCCCTCCAGAGTGTCCCATTGCATGGTGGCTGGGAGCCAGGCTGAGGTCGTGCACGCTCATGATACTGATGGTGGCACTGATGCTCACAGCCTCCTCCCATAGCTCTGCAGCAGCGTGAGCATGGGGGGGGGCAGGTGAGGTTTTCTCTACACTTCTTTTTGTTGTTTTTCCTCCCAGGAAGCTGTGCTGATGGGGCTGGTGCTCATCTCCGGTGCTCGCTGCCTCTGCCCGCTCCTCTCCTCCCGGGGGAAGGTGATGAGAGGACACATCAAGAGGAGAGGGAGGGACCACAGACTGAAATAACAGCCCCACAAAATAATAACACAAAACGCCATCACAAAGCGTTAGCTTCGCCATCTGCTGTGTGGGTGACAGAGCAGGAGCCACACGCCAACCCCACAACACCAGTGCAGCCTGGGTACCACTGAGTGACTCAACAGCAGGAGGGAAGGAGGGGTGTGCTGGGATTCCTCTGCCCTGCGTGCCCCAAGAAATGACCTGACCCCGTGATGGGGACCCAATGGGGGAGAAAACAGCCCCAGGTGGTCACACACAGGCAGGTGCTGCAGGTGCCATCGCAGCTGGGGTCACACTCTTCACACCTCCAACATTTTCTAGGGAAGGGGGAGAATCCAGGTGGAAGCAGAGGTATTTCTTAGGAGCCACGTTTCCATGACACCCAGCAGAGAGATGCTTTACCACAGCCCTGCTGCTCCGTGGGGTCCCTCAGCACGGTGAGAGGAGCACGGCGTTCCCCAGCCACCAGCACCCTGAGCCCCATGTGTCATCATCACACCACCCTGGGCACAGAGATCTGCAGTCTTCAGGGTCTGGCAGGTGGGACATCTGCTGCCCGGATGTCCCCACGTGTCCCCCGATGTCCCCACCATCACAGGGATGCTGCATGGCTGGACACTGTATGTCACGCTGAGGTGTCCCCAGGTCCCATCCTTTTGGGTCTGGGAGCATCATGTCCCCAAATAACATGGTCCTCACCGTGCTGGTGATGGAGACAAAAGCACCGTTACTCACTGCTGGGGAGGAGTGGCTCAGTACATTACTCAGCCCCTCCATCAGACGGTCTATTCTTCACCCATGAACCTGGGGCAACAGGAAGGAGGAGGAGGGCAGGGCAGCAAGGGGATGATGGCTCCCACCAAGAGATGACAGCCTCCAAGCTGAGGGATCTGAGCCCAGGGGCACGGCCCTAAGTCACCACCCACCCCCAAAGGGAGGAGCACAACTGGGGCTGTGGTTTTACTGGGGGAAAGATACTCATCCACGCAGGTGACAGGGTAATGCTGGGGCGGGATTTGTGGAGGGAGAAGCTCATATCCTGGCCACCAAAATCACAGGGAGTGAGGCACTGGGTGAAAGCATCACTCAGGCTTAGGAACTCCTGGCAGGGTTGGCTTGGGGAAGCTGAGCATCATCAGCACATGAATCGAGGCGCTAATGGCACGGAGAGGGGGATGAGCCTGCGGCAGATTTGCAGCCACAGGCACTGCTTCTTAATGGAACCAAATCCTCGACCCGGGTTCAAGCCAGGAAGGGGATTTGAAGTGGGGAAGTGCAGTGGTTTGGAGGCATAGGGTGGGAAGAGAATGAGGACAAATGGGGATGGATTTCCCAGGGGGCATCATCAGGATGAAGAGGATGCAGGTGGGGAGGGATGCTGCAGTGAGGAAGGAGAACCTGGAGCCTCCCAGCCCCTGGGGCACAGCTGTGGGTCATGAGGCTTTAAATAGAGGAGTGGGGGGGGGGAGGGGGGGGGAACCTTTCTATCTCTTGTGCTGTTCTGTGATGGCACCCCTATCTGCACAGTACCCCTCTGAGCACCGGATACTGCCAGGTTGTCCAAGCAGCTGTCACTCTCACCCAGCATCCATCACAGAGAGCATTTTGGTGTTATCACACCCTCAGCACAGCGGGGCTGCGGTGATGGGTGCTGGCAGGGGACAAGGGTCACCCCATCACCTTGCCATCCATCTCACAGCACTCACAAGCACCTGGTGGTGGTTGTGTCCCAGTGTGAAGTTACCCAAGGAGACTCTGTGGGAGGTTCTGCAGGAAAGTAATTAGGATTTTAGGAGCAAAGGAGTGCTGCTCATTGAATCTGTCCTCACAAGTTAATGATGTATTGGCTCTGTTTTTTAACTCTGGAGATGTGGATGCAGGTTGAGTTTGAGGAGGTCTGGGGGGGCTGCAGAGCTGCCCCAGGGACGTGGAATGTTTGCATGGAGGTGTTCCCAGGGTCTCAGGCAGTCACAGCAGTGCCTTGCAGTCCCCACTCACTGCAGCAAGCTCTGCAAGGCTTTAATTAATTTGCTGCATGCGTGGAGCCCACCTGCTGAAGGGTATGCAACCCTCGGGGCTGCTTCACCGTTCCTCTGCATCCCCCTGTGAGCATAAACAGCAGCGTACAGGCATGCCTCAGAGCTGATAAGAGCTGACAAGAGCAGCCCTGCCCCTCCTGAATGAAACCGGCCAAGGTGTCCCGGCTGCTGCAGGAGGGCTGGGATGGATGCTAATAGAGCTGCGGGAGGAGATGGGCTCTCCCAAGCACAGGGATGACGGCACGAAGGAGGGGCTGTCAGAGCGAGGAACAGGGGCGGGCGGCAGCTGGTGTGAAGAACAGGTTGGCTGGGGTGGGTGGGAAGCATCTGAAGGTGTTTGTTTTCCAGGGGAAGGGAGGAGCTGAGGAGAGGAGCGGAGCACTGCAGGCAGGAGCTGGGTGCCGAGCTGGGAGGATGCTCTGTGTCCCAGTCCTTCCTGGAGGAGGGGTGGCAGTGGGAGGTGACCTCCCTGTCCCTACAGTGTGAAGTGCCCCTGTCCTGGTCGCTCAGGTCCCATTTGGGCATCCAGAGCGGGTGCAGGAATGCGCTTCCCACTGCCCCCCACCCCCAGCTCACGCTGGGGCATTCCTGCTCATTTTCTGAGTCAGATCCACTCCTGAAACGGCACTTTTTGTCATTCAGTGACTTAATTTTAAGAGCAGGAACATATTAGTCAAACAGATCTGAGTTTTTTCAGCGCTGTCTAAGAATAAGCACTGCCTCTGTGGGTCAGAGCTCCAGCTGGGGAAGAGCAGCAGGTATCTGGGGTACTCCTTCATTAATCTGGAAGGACTCTCTTCTGTATTTTTTACCCATACCATATTGGTTTTGGCTTGCAGCACGAAGCCCAGCATGAAGACACCTGCTCAGCTTCCAGCTCTGCTCTCATCCCAGGCTCCTGCGAGGGGTGCCTGGAAAAAAAGCGTGAATCAGACATTCTCTGAGCATGGAGCATGACGAGCTCCTGCTGCTGTGGGCAGGGTGCCTATGGGGCTGATTTCCTTGAGTGCTGTTAGCCAGGCAGTGCCACAGCCCCTGTGTCCTCACCAGGGGACGTCTGCATGCCGAATACCTTTGCATTTCTGCAGGTGTTGCAAAGAGCAGGGCTGCGCTTTTCTTTCCATTGCAAAAATAATAGCAATAATCCGATTTTTTCTTTGCTGATGAAAGAGGTCAGGCCCAGGTGGTGAGAGCTGAATGCAAATGCCAACAGAGGACACAGGTTTCTGTCCTCCAGACCACACCACGTACAGCACCTCAGTGAGGACGTGGAGCAAAATCAGGCAAGGGCACGGGACAGAGCGATGCGAAGGGCGTGCAGTCTGCACGGAGCTCTGTGTCCTTGCCAGCTGGAGGTGACACAGCTGCATGCAGCTCCTTCCTTTGGCCCGTGCTCGCAGCACAGCAGAGCCCTGCTCCTTCCCTGCAGTGCTGGGGATGCAGAGCCATGCCCAGCGCTGGTGGAGCTGCAGCACAGCAGGGAAACGGCGCTTATTTGCTGCGACAGCTTTGCAACAGATTCTCTGGCGGAGCTGATTGCAAACTGAAATCTTAAACTGTAGGACGGCTCCTTTTTCCAGCCTGGGAGTGTGAGAAACAAATTTGTTTGGGTTATAAAAACATATTAAAACGCAACACATTTTGTTGTGCAATATACAGCGTTCTTCATGCCAATTTTTTTTTCTTTTTTTTTTTCTTTTTTAATGAGTGCCTTCCAGACAAAGACGTTCCTTAATATCTTTTTGTGGAGGTAATTGCTGGGAAGGTGGCTCAGGGAGGTGTCAGGCAGTCTCTGTGGTGGCTGTGTCCCCAGGTAGGAGCTGCAGGGCTGGGAAGTGCCTGGGTTTCCTGGACAGGAGTGGCTTTTTGCTCAGTAGTTTTCCCCAGAAACACGAGGATCTGTCTCAGGATGCATGTGTCTTGATGGCTGTAGCTCTCAGATATCATCCTGAGTGCTTCCCTGGATCCTGGGCTGTCACTGTGCTGCTTGGAGCAGTGTTTTCAGGTACCACCAACCTCCTTCACCCTGATCTATGGGATAGCAACCTTGCCGTGGGTCTTCAGTAGTGGATATTTCTGGTTGGAGCCGTGTTGGATGCCATGATTCTTGTGAGCCTCGGGGTCTTTGTGGCTCTGCTTTGGTTCCATTGTAAATGAGTTAATCACAGCTGACCCCTGAACCATCTTCTTGGCAACTCTGCTTTCCCAAGTTGGCGTCAGCTGTTCTTCAAATCGAGGGAAACGCCTGTGGGTTGTTGTTTCAAATGGCACAACTTTGATTTGTAATTAAAACGTGCTCCGTTTAATTAGGAAGGTATCACACAACCTTTGGAAATATGACTATTTTTATGTATTTACTCCCATTGCTTGTGTTTTCCTCAGCGTCTTCAGTTCCAATTAAAACCACCTCCTTATCAAACCTCCAGCTCTAGAATCAAACCAGCAGCTAAAAATACAGCAGGGCCACCTCATGCTCTCCTCACAGCTCTCTCCTCCACCCCTGGCTCTTGTGGACTCCTCCTGCTGCTCCCAGCTCCATCCATGCTCTGGTTGCAGTCATCCTTGTGCTCCCCTTGGATGGGGCACGCTGCTTCTGTTCTTTGCTCAGGATTTATTCTCCATGAGGATCTTCAGGAGTCGGTGCAGCTCTGCCACTTGATGCCCTGGCTCTGCTCCATTGGGTTTTCTCCCTGCCCAGAGCAAAACCTTGCTGGCTGCAGGCTCGGTGCTCCATGGGGATGGGATGGAGGTTTTGCTCCAGCGTGCCCACGGGGATGCTGTGATGGGGCAATCTCCTGTCCCTCGAAAACAATTACAGAGTCTTGCTGGCTTGCTCCTTGAAAAGCTCATCTTGATGTGCCTCCAGCTGCAGTACAATGCTTGCCATTGCTTTAGCAGCACTGAGGGGAAACAATCTGCTTTCACTCAACATTTCAGGATGATATGTGTATTTTCAATATAGGAACAATAGCCGTCCTGCCAAGCTAAACACGAGCTGTTCCCGAAGTTGTTGGCGTTTTGCTTTTTGCCAAGGGTTTAGAGAGGAGGTGGGTAAGCAGCCATTAACTCTCAGCAGCAGCAAAAAGGTGGCACGTTCCTGTGCTGCTGGAGCAGGGAGAAAAATGAATCAGAGCTGGAGCAGGTTCGGAGCAGGAGGAAATCCCCGGCTGGTTGCAGTGGTACACGTGGATATCGGTACTGTGCCTGGAGCCAATGGGACTCGGTGCTTTGGGAAACCGAGGCAGGAGGTGTGGTGTGTGCAGGAGCATCCCACTGCTGCCTCTGTGGCAGGGGTGGATGCCGGGCTCCGAGCAGCACCGAGGTAATTTCCCAGAGGTGTCTGAAGTTGCCTTAATGTGAGCTGTCAGAATGATGTAGAACGGAGCTTGCAGGGCTGCGCCGGCTCCCTCTCTCCCGATACATCTACCGTGACAATTTTGTCAAAGCTCGTTTTTGGAAAGCTGTTTTGACGAGGTGCTAATGGCTCCTTCTTAATCAGGCAATTGTGAGCGAGGACGTCCCCGAACGCGGCGAGCGGAAGCGGCTCCTTTCTGTTATAATTAAAAAAATGTTCCTGTTGGGTTGAAAGGAGAACTACGGAGGGGTTGGAGGCTCTCAGAGCTCTGTTGGCTGCTCTGCATCGTGGTGATGCTCACGGCCCATGGAGGCCCCGGGAGGTGTCACCCTATCTGTGGGGTGTGTTGTAGGGGATGGAGAGGATGCTGCCCTGGAGCAGGGAGCTGCCTGGGCTCGCCTTAATAAAAAGCCACGTTAAAAATAAAAATCAATAACCGTCAGATTATTGAGATGGGATTAATATCAATTTTAACCCTCCCCCCCCCCACCTCAAACATAAATAACTACCCGGCATAGCCCAGCTAATG
>VXAB01007982.1:87629-98451 GCA_013399175.1 Odontophorus gujanensis
GAACGCAGAGGGGTTTGATGCTTTCCCTGCGCTGTGCTCCCATCTGCGGGCTTTGGGGGGTGGTTTGCTCGCTGTGACCCCGGTGGTTCCTTCTCCTTCCCCTGGTGGTTGCTGCATGCGGGTAAACTGAGGCACAGGGTTGTCCAAGGTCAGGCAGGAGACAGCAGCAGGGACTCACCCTGCTTTTCCTGCTCTGCCTTCAGCCGCCAGCCCTGCAGGGAGCAGGTGAGCCGCGAGCTGTCTGCTGATGCAGCACCAGCTCCCGGCTGGTGGGGGGAGGGGGGTGGTCCCGAGTGCCCCAGAGCCCAGTTATGAGGACGTGGGGGCTGCCCGAGCTCACGGTGGCACGGTTGTGGAGACGCATCCTGGTGCTCGCATCCCTGCAGCTAGGGATGGGTGTAGCGGTGGGTCAGGAGGGTGCTGCCCTTAAAGGGATGAGGATGCCCTAATGGGGAGGGGGCTGGCACGGGCGGGTGGGCTGCAGGGGTTGGTTGCTGTGCGTACGGCGAGCTGCCGACGTGATGAATGAGCGTGCTGTGAGTAATGTGTGGGTGGGTGCAGCGGGTGGGGGGTGCGCTGCCCCCACGGGGATGCAGCAGCGTGGGGATGGGGACTTTGTTAGGGGGACATTGCAGCGTCTCCCCCACCCCCATTAAGCAGTGCTGGGGGTGCAGCAGCCGGTGGGCAAGGAGCTGGGAGTCCCGTGGGTGGGTGGCTGTCACCCTGCATCACTTGGTGGTGGCTGGGGACAGCGTTTGCTGGCGATGTGGCTGTGGGGTTGGAGCTGTCGGCACGCGGATGGTGGCAGTGCTGTGTGGTTTTGCTGGTGTCCTGCTGGCCCTGGGCTCTTCTGCAGGGTCTGCCCATCGTGGGCTGGCAGTGCTGTGCTCCTGAACTGGTGATGCTGGTGGGCTGAGATCTCATCCTGCACCAGGTTTCAGCCCTCCCTGCCTTGCTGGCCTTCCTCCCACTGCTGCCTCCTCTTCCTCCTCCTCTTCCTCTTGCAGGGCTGACCCACAGCCCTGCTGGCCACAGGCAGCCCCCGGCCTGGCGAGGCTCTCCCAGGGCTTTCCAGGCAGTAATCTGCTCAGCGAGGCTGCGTTATCCCCTCTTATGGTGAGGGGGAGGAGAGCAGGGACGTGACAGTGCCGGGGTGCGGCGGCTGTGGGTGTTGGGGGGCCCATCCTCCCGGCATTCCCTCGGGGCTGTGACGACGTTGGGGTTTTCCTCCCTCTCCTCTTGGAGGTGGCACAGGCACGGCGTGCGGAGGGATTTTGGGCTCGGTTTTGGGTGAAGCAGCGGCGTGTTGGCGCTGGGGATGCTCACCTCGTGGCGGTGCTGGAGCTCGGGCACTGCATCTCTGGCACGGGGATGGTTTGGCACCGGCGTTGGGCAGCGGGTTGGTCCTGTTTTCTATCCTTTCCTGGAGGATTGTGCTCCGTTGGATGAGAAGCTCAGGGATGGATGTGTGCGCCGTGCGTGCCGCGCTCCCCGGCTTGGTGTTGGATTTGTGCGGTGGTGATTTTTCTGGCTCCATTGCTTTTCCACTGGATGATGCAGCTTCTCCTATGGTGGGAGGACCCTGCGAGCCTCCATCCCTCTGCAGAGCTGCTGCAGGACAGGTCAGCGTGAGCCTCCCATGTTCCATATGGTGCTGTTGGTGTGCTCCCATCCCATGGCGATGATGGAAGCATCCCGTCTTCCTTTCCCCAGGGCTCGGGGTGCCTGGCTGGCCTTGCATGCATCTCTCCATTCCTCCTGCTTCCTGGCATTGGTGGGAGGACTGCCTGCGCCAGGAACAGCGTGATTCAGGAGCTGCTGGCGGGTGGCTCAGCTGTCAGCACACAGAGTGCTTGTGCTGTAGTTGATATTAAGCTGGAGGACTGGGGCGGCGTTGGGATGGAGAGGACCACGCTCCGTGCAGGAGGCAGATGCAGTGCAGGTCTCCCTGGGGCTGTTTCTACTCCAGCATCTGCTGCAGCTCAGCTTAATGAGATGGCTCTGAGTGTTGGCGTGCTCAGGTGTGGGGAGGCGGGCAGGTGGACCCCCTGCACCCCAATATCCTTAGTGTGTTGGGGACATCAGCGGGTGACAGCGCAGTCCCACCCATGCCATCACCATTACGGTGCATGGGCAGTGGTCATGCACGCTGCACGTGTGCCCCATGGGGATGGCATTGATACCACATGGGATGTCCTTTGTCCCTGTGGATGGGGTTTGAGCTTGCCACCTTGCTGCAAACCTGCTCATCCCGGGCTGCCACCACCTCCTTTCCATGCGCGACCTTGAGACGCGTCGCTTGACCTCCACGCGGCACAGCCCGTCCATCTGGAAAATTGGGTTTAAAACACAGGAATCATGCTGAAAGAAAACCAGATGCTGCTGTTCAGCTGGGGGAAGGGCTCCTGCCTGGGGACAGAGACAGCAGGATGGTGCCCCATTCTCTTGCCTAGAATACAGCAGGACGTCCCCATCCTTCAGGCAAAGCATTCTCCCTATAGAAACGATCCTGCGAGCACATCCCATGGGATATCCAGTCTTCGTAGCCAAACCTCATTGCCACATCCTTGCTTCCCTCCTCATGGGGCAGGATGAATTGGAACCTGGATCCCGGCAGGGGTAGCCCTCTCTGTGGGAGCCCCACGATGGCATCGCCCTACGAGATGGCAACCTTCCCACTCCCTCTGGGATGCGTTCCACTCCACCTCCACATCTTGTATTCTCGCCTCCTGGCACGCAGTGTGCCTTTATTTTTCCTGGATCTGCTCTGATGATGAAGCCTGTTGATCGCGTGTTTTCCTTTACAGAGCATCCCCAGTTTGGTGTGAGCTGCTGCACCGTGGGGGCATTTGGGGTTTGCATCCCTGCTGTGGCTCCCTCCTTTGACCCAGGTCTCAGAGCCCCAGGTTATGTCTCAAACCCCAGCCCGAACTTGGCTGGGAAAATCAAGTGCGTTTAAAAATACCCTTTCTATTTGTGCTCTGTTTCCTCTGGCGTCTGCAGGTTGTTTTCAAGCATTTCTTCACAAATGTGAGGGTGGGAAACACTTCTTTTAATGGAAAGCTGCAGTCTCCATTATTGTTATGGTTTCAGGAGCTGGGGCTGGAAGGGAAACCTGCACGTAGTGGGGTTGGGAGCAGCACTCGGGCTGGGTTTGCAGGTTGGGCTGGGACAGCCCTGGTGCTTTCTGATGAGCGGGGAGCTCGGTGCTCACCCCATTCCCCTCTGCAGCTGGGAACACAGGTTTGTGGGTGGGGGTTCCTGGGTGTCCATCCTTGATCTTCAGCCCTGGGGTGGGGAAGCTGCTTGGTGGGGGCTTGCTGGCCACGTGGCCCATTGGCCGCCTGCTGCACGTGGTCACATGCCAGAAGAGGAGACCCCGCCGCAGTGCTGCCAGCACTGACCTATTTTCCTCTGTGTGCATTCTGGCACAGAGGCTGCGGGTGGTGGGTCAGTGCTGGGTCTGTCTGTGAATTAGGAGTCACTGGGGTCACCTGTGGGGACAGATGAGTGCCCAGGAGCAAGTGGCTTCTGTTGTGGCACCGGGAGGTCCCCCACAGCCCATCCTCTTGGTGTGGGGGTGCGTGGCAGTGCTCTGCCTTTTTTGCACTGTCCATGCTCTGCTGGGCTTCTGGGAGCTTAAAAACCAGCATCCCATCCCTGGGGCAGGAGGAGCGTTGGGGAAGGGGCCCTGTGCTCGCAGGGGGATGGAGCAGGGGGCAGAGAGGTTTGGCTGAGGGGATGGTAGGGGGCTGTGTCCTGCGTTCATGCTGGAAAGCAGGAGGGGTGACCCTTGGAAGGTCGTGGGTGATGTGGTGCCCAGCAGGGTGCTGGGGACCCGCTGGGGTGAGACAGCCGCCTGCGCCGGGGAGGCTGGGCCAGCGTTGTCCTTGGATGCTCTTGAGCTGCACGTGACAGCTGCTGTCCCCGCTCCGTGCAGGGGGGCTGCGGGCAGCCGGGGGGAAATCCCACTGCTCCCAGTGCTGTCTCCCTTCCTGCTGGGAGCTTGGCCGCGTCCCAGCGCTGCCCTGAAACCCATCCCTCCACCACAGCCACGTGCATGGGAGCAAACCCGGGGCTTGGCACGGGGAGCTGGGGATGCTGGTGAGGTTGCAGGGGCTGAGTCGGCTCCTTGCAGCTCCTCACCGTGGGGGCAGAGCTGCCACCATCGCTGCTGACAGGGTGCAAACGCCAGAGCTCATCAGCAATGCAGTGCTAGCAAGGCCTGGGAGGTGTGACTGTGCCACCGGGGTGGTGCGAAGCGATCACGGTGACCCCGCTCTTCCCCACCCCGATGGGGCTGTGCAGAAACCTTCAGTAGCAGTGCAATGCAGCAAAGCTTTCCTGCATGCACGCTCCTTGCGTTGTGGTGGCTTCGCCCTCCCCTCTGCCTGCAGCCCTCCCCATTCCCCAGCCGTAATCCAACGCTGAAGGAAGCAGGGATGCCTGGCTGGGTGGGGGCTGCCTTGCTCCGCAGCACGGAGCGGGTTTGGACTGGCAGAGCCCCGGGACGCCGGGTGGAGGGGTGGAGGGATGGATGCATGCACGGTGCGGGCCTCTCGCCGGTGCGTGCTTGTGCCAGAGCCAAAAATAGCTGGTGATGCTCGGCTCCCGCGGCGGGGAAGCGGTGATGTCACTCGCCGCCAATCACCGGCGGCCCCGAAGAGCAGCGCGGAGGAGTGGGAACGTGCTTCCCCGAGCATCCCTCCCCGAGCATCCCTGGGAGCGGGCAGCAGCCATGGATGGGCGGCTGCTGTAGGATAAGGGTGGGGTTGGGTTGTGGGGGGGGTCCCTGCCGTGATGGGCTGGAGGTGTCGTTGCAGTAGGGCTGAACCCCACGTCTGCAGTTTTGGGAATCCCTGACCTGCAGTGCTGCAGGAAGGGTGGTGTGTGGAACTGCTGCATAGCCCCCACGCTGCATCAGCCCCTCCCCCCCCATCCCTTCCATACTGATGATTTTTTGGGGGTTGTGGAGAGCTCTGGAAGCTCACCCGGAGCCGTTCCCTTTGCATGTGATAGTGCTTTCTCACCACGGAGGCACTGAGCTGCAGTTCTGCAGGGCTTGCAGTGTGGGAGAGGCGAGCAGTGACTTGGGAGCGGGCACCTCCCTGCCCTGAGTGCCCATCTCCCTTTGTGAAAGCTTTGCTGAGGATGCTGAGCTTTGTGCTGATGAAAAGCACAGGATGATAACAGGCTGCAGCTGGGGTGGAGCAGTGCCTTCATTGGGAGCAAAGAGGCTTTAATTGCTGTGGACAGGGTAAGGAGCAGGGTGCCAGACCTGACACGCAGGTTGCAGCTGGGTTTTGAGCCTGGGGCTTGATACCCAAGGATGGGGACTTGGCCACCTAGATGCCCACATCCCTGTGCAGCAGGGTGAGCTCCTCCTGTTCCCATCCCAAAGCCTCCAATTCTGCCTTCGTCCTCTTGCAGGTGCCCTCGGCTCGAGGGAGGAACCCGAGTTTGTGACCGCTCGCGCTGGCGAGAGCGTGATCCTGGGATGCGACGTCATCCACCCGCTGACGGGACAGCCGCCTCCCTATGTGGTGGAGTGGTTCAAGTTCGGTGTCCCCATCCCCATCTTCATCAAGTTTGGGTTTTATCCTCCCCATGTCGACCCGGGGTATGCAGGTGAGGATGGGAGGTCGCCGTTTTCTCTGGGGTGCTCCCGGCTCCGCTCAATCTGCTCCTCCGTCGGCAGCCGCGTGCGCTCTGTCTCTCATCGCTTTCTTTCCACCCAGTTGGTTTTAATTAAGCAGCAGCACTAGGAAGCCAGCTGGGCTGCGTGGGACGGGAGCAACCGAGGCAGAGAAACTCAGGGTGACGCGTGGTGGCGGCGGCTGCTGCTGTGCCCCAGAGCAGCTGTGATCCCAGGGAAGCTCAGGGGAATGAGGCAGTGGTTCGGTCCCCTCTGGGGACGCCTCCATCCGCTGGTGGCGAGGCATATGTGGCATCTCTAACAGGGCCACGTGGCTGCACACCGGTGTGTCACCTTTCCTGTGTGGCTGGAGGCACAGCTGAAGGCTGAGGTGCTCCCTGGGCTGGTGGCACAGCGGGGTGGACCCATTGTGATGCACTGTCACCCTGGGGACCTTGAGTTTGCGGGAGGCTGAGGCACCTCTTGTGAGGATACATCTGTGGGGTTCAGCATGCTGGGGGTGATTAGAGTGAGGTTGGGGGGAGGGGCTGTGGGGTCGTAAAGCTGACAGGCTGTGCTCTCCCCACAGGCAGGGCCAGCCTGCACGACAAGGCGTCCCTGCGCATTGAGCAGGTGCGCTCTGAGGACCAGGGCTGGTACGAGTGCAAAGTGCTGATGCTGGACCAGCAGTACGACACCTTCCACAACGGCAGCTGGGTGCACCTGACAGTCAACGGTGAGTCCTGGCCAGCAGCACGGCCTGGTGCTGCTCCTCCATCTCACGATGGCACTGTGGGGTAGGATGTGCCTGGAGGTTGCACGCTCGGAGAGTGTGTGCGTGCTGGGAGCGTGGTGTGCACGAGTTAACAGAGACAGTGATGGATTGGAGGTGTGTGCACTTTGGGTGTTGCATGCACCACGTCATTGTTGCACCAAAACGTGGGGTCAAAACCAGTCCTTGTCTGTCACCCCCTCCACGTGCATCCCTTCAGCGCTGGGGTCGGTGTTTCAGGCTGGGCTGCAGGGTGTGATTCTGCGTGTGGCTTTGTAGTTCTGATAGGTGATAGTGATGGACAGCTGCCCTCCAGGTTTGGCAGAGCCCAAGCGTGCAGGCTGCCGGGGCTGGCACTTGGCAGAGGGTGATGGGGCGGGTGTCCAACCCTGGGGAGCTGCAGATGGCCTGGACAGCAGTGCCAGGAGCAGGGCCCAGGTCCCTGTCACCACTGCGTGTTGGGGCTGTTCTGTGGGATGATGCTTTGGCCAAGGAAGGGCGGAGGGCTGCAGTGTGGCTGTGCCAGATGCAGGGTTGCTGCGGGGCTGGGTCGGGTTCCCTTTGATGCTGGACCTAGATCCTATCTGCACCTTTAAACTAACAGAGAAGCCGTCCAGGCTGACTTCAAGCAGGAACATCACTCCAACCTTTATTAGTAATCACGCCGTTTAATTCCACGGCGCTCTTTTAAAGGCCAGACATCAAGAAGACAGGGCAGGGCCCGCATGTCCTCTTCACAAACAAATCAGAAAACCAAATCTTTGTGTTCTTGAAATTCAGATTGACTCCAATGGCTTCTTTTTTTTTGCATTTTATTAGTGCTGCGCGTTAAACTAATTAGCAATTTGTCGTTTTTCCACGTCAGGAGCTGTCTTTATTTTTAGCTCTTGGAGGCAGGACGCTGTGCTGCAGAGGGGCTGCGGCTCCTGCTTGACCTTGAGCCACTTATGGCACCTCCAGGAGGGCCGTGGTGTGGTGCAGAGCTGCCTAATTGAGCCCAATTAGCGAGCAGGAGCAGGGCATGGAGCGTGGTGGCTGTGTCCCTCTCCTTCCATCGATGCGGTGTGGGATGAGCTACTGTCCCTCTAATGAGCTTGAAGAGGCTGGGAAGGAGGGAGGGAGGAGGAGGAGGAGCGTGGGGTGAGATGGGAGGAAGGCATGTGCAGTGGCTGGTGGAGCTCTAGCTCTGTGGGGATGTAGGAGCATGCTGTGTGCTCCACCTGCACCACACAGCGTGCACGGATCCTGCAAAGCACCTGGGAAATGCCATTGGGCTCTCAGCCCTGCAGATCTGGTGGGCCTCTGGGCTTCCACCTGCTGATGTGATCCCAGTTTCCCAGCACAAAGGGCTCTGGGGTGAATGGGAGCTGCTGGGTGCTGCCACCACGCTGTGGGGCTGAGCAGGGCGAGGTGACCCCGTGTGATGTCCCCATCCCTGTGCCACTCTTTGGGTGGGCTGTAATAACAAAATAATAACTGTAATTCTCCAGGATCGAGAAGCTGTTTTCAGGGAGAGGACCATGGCTTTCCCCAAGCACGTTAGAGTGCTTAATTTTCTTTGGGGAAAATAAAAATCGTCTTGGGAGAAACAAAGTATAATTCTTTTTTTTTTTTTCCTTTTTCTCCCCCCCCTCACCCCGAGCAGGTTAAATTGCTAACCTGTCTTCTTTGAAAGTGGGCTTTAACAACTGCTGGTAATTAGGGGCGGGCTGTAATCCTGCCAACCTCTTTAATCAGAAAGGAGTCCTTCGATCTGCACTGCGGTGTTTTCTTATGTTTTGACAATAGCGAGTTAATGTGTGATGGGAAGCGAGGGGGAGAGCTGTGCTGTGCCCTGGGGCCACCAGGGAGGACCGTGCTGTGGGGTTTATTCAAAGAGATTCTGTCCCTCTGTGTCGTGTGTGGGTAGGGGACAGTGCTGGGACATTGCTGTCCCTGCAGCTCCAGCCCTGCCAGCCTTTGTGTGCTGCTTGCCCCTTCCTAGGGAGAAAGGGTTCATGGGGTGTCCCCACCTCCGTCCCTGTGCCACTGCATGACAGTGGTCATGTGTGGAATGGGGTTGGGGGGGGGTTGACAGCGCTCTGCTCCCTCCCCAGCTCCCCCCACCTTCACGGAGACACCACCGCAGTACGTGGAGGCGAAGGAGGGCAGCAGCATCACCCTGACCTGCATGGCATTTGGCAACCCCAAGCCCATCGTCACCTGGCTGCGAGAGGGCGAGCTGCTGGCCGCTGGCCCCAAGTACCAGGTGGGTGCCATTCGGGTCCTCACCCCACATCCCCTGCAGCAGAGATGGGATGGATGATAGTGCACGTGGTGGCTGGAGCCAGTCTTGCTGTCTCAGCACATTTCCCTGCTTCCCAGCAGTGGGAGTTGGGGGGGGGAAGGTTCTGCTGGCTGGGCTGCTGGGGGCTGTGCTGTTCCCTTCCCCCAGGAGTGGGTGAGGGCTGGGACCTGGGGATATGGTGGCTGCAGTGGGGTGAAATCAAATGGTTTGTGCAATGGGGGGCTCCCCGCAGCCCTGTTTCCCATCCCATAGGCTCCCACTCCTCTCCCGGGCAGAGATTCCATCCGAGCCATAATTGGTAAATCAGGCATTGGAATCAGCGCAGGCACTAATGAGAGTAATTAGGAATCATTTGTTACTAATTGAAATAGAAGGATGAGGCAGAATGAGCGGCGGGGAGGGAGGCTGCCTGGGAGCACTTGGGGGAGGAGGGGGGGATGCTGCAGCCTGTGGGGGTGACAACAGTCCCCATACATCCTCAGCAGGGACAGGGCTGCCAGGCAGTGTTGGGGGCAGGAGGTCAGGGGCTGTGGTGGCACTGTGACCATTGACAAGGTCACGGGGGGGAGTGGGGGGAGCTCCTTGTGGTCCCCTGCCCTGCAGGGATGCAGAGCAGTGCCCGTGGGATCGGGATGCCCACTGAGCTCAGTGCTGAATGCAGTTTGTTGTTGGGGAGTGCTTGGCAGGAGCGGAGCAGTTTGGAGTGTGCTGTGCGTCAATCACTCCTGCAAGAGATGAATAACATTGCAAGGCTTATTTTCTTTTTTTTTATTATTATTATTTTTTTTCCCCCTTGGCATCGAGCAGAGATGTGTGTGTTGGTTTATTAATATCGGCGTCTTGCAGAGCGGGGAAACCCATTCCTTAGCCAGCTCTGCCGGCAGCCTCAGATCCCATCCGCTGCCCTCTCCTTGGGCTTTAGGGGTGCAGGGAGGGAGAGAACATCCCCCTGGTGGGCTCTGCGGGGTCCCCATGTGCTCTGTGATCCCCTCTGGTTGCCTGCAGGTGAGTGACGGCAGCCTGACGGTGCTCTCTGTCAGTCGGGAGGACAGAGGTGCCTACACCTGCCGGGCATACAGCATCCAGGGGGAGGCTGTGCACACCACACGCCTGCTGGTCCAAGGTGAGTGTCCTTGGGGTCCCCAGGGGGTTTGGGAGCTGGGACATCCCACTGTGTCCCCATTTATTATGTGGGCTCAACCAGTCCATGGGAACATCTCAACCCTGTCCCCGTGGCGTGGGGAGGAGCAGGGTTGGTATGTGGTGCAGCACACTGCCACCCCCCTGCCTGCAGCCTTCCATTAGAAACACCCTCAATAAATAAACAAAGGAGGAAACGAAGCCCAAACCCTAGACATATAAATGACACTGGGGCTGCCAGCTCATCTGTGGCATGGAGAGCCAGGTTAGATCCCGGGCAGCACCAGTGTGCACCCTGTGCATTGCAGTGGGAGATGTTTGGGTTGGGGGACCTTAACAGCAGGGTTGATGTGAATTGCCAGCGTGGCTCTGCATCCCGCTTGTAGGGCAGAAATCCATTTAATTGGGGTGGCCACGCTGTCATCTCAGTGAAGCAGCTGTGCTGATTAGCAGCCGGGCCCCGATTGCAGCTCAGTTTTGTTTGGAAAGCAGGGGAAGATTGAGAATGTCACAGAGCACCTCGTCTGATAGCAGTGATACATGGCCGGTCTCCCGTTCCTCTTTATTAGATAAATCTTTAATTAGGTCAACAGCTACTGGCAGGGAGAGGAGCTGGGGGGTCCTGGTGTGGGCAGGAGGATGTGTTTGCAGGCAGACCAACCCCAGCCTGGTCCCTATGGGGGTGATGGAGACAGACCCCAGCCTGGTCCCATAGGGGTGATGCTCTCCTCCCCCAGGACCTCCCTTCATCGTTTCCCCTCCGGAGAACATCACAGTGAACATCTCTCAGGATGCACTGTTCACCTGCCAGGCCGAGGCGTACCCCGGGAACCTCACCTACCTGTGGTATTGGGAGGAGGAGAATGTCTACTTCAAGAAGTGAGTTTGCAGTGCAGCCCACGCCGGTGCTCTCCTTGCTCCCTCACTCCCGGCATCGCTGCTTCTCTCCGAGCTCCTCCTGCAGCTTTTTTCCTCCCCCCCCCCCCCC
>VXAB01007982.1:98678-116918 GCA_013399175.1 Odontophorus gujanensis
CTCTTGCAGTGACCTGAAGCTGAGGGTACGGATCCTGATCGATGGCACGCTGATCATTTTCCGGGTGAAGCCAGAGGATGCTGGAAAGTACACCTGTATCCCCAGCAACAGCCTGGGCCGCTCGCCGTCCGCCTCCGCCTACCTGACGGTGCAGTGTGAGTGCAGCGAATCCCAGTGGGTGCTGCGAGGTGCCTGCTCCCTGCTGTGCATGGGGGGGAGGGCTGATGCTCCAAATCATGCATCTTTAGGGCCAGTCTCACGCTGCTGCACGAGGCACAGAGCATCTCCGTGTGCTGGTGGGGTGTCCTGGGTACCACCCTGAAGCGGGAGCGGTGCTTGCCTTCCTTAAAAGCAGTTTATCTCCCCCTAAGATAAGGAGGGGGCATCTTGCTGCTGCTCCCGTGGGTGCTCCTGATTGCTGTTCTCTTTGCTTGGGCATGGAAACACCAAATTGGGGCTTTAAGCACCAAACACCCGCTTGTATTTTCTAGGTATTTATCACAGGTTGCGTGGATTTCTGTGAATTTGTAGCTGTGCTCGGAGTGGTTTCAGGCAGTAACTGATCTAAACAAACGCAGAACAGCTCTGAAAGGAGCGTTGCTGCCCACGCCTGTTCTTTCAGGCTCCCCCTGCTTTAATGGGTAGTGTGCCACGAGCGTCCTATGGCATTCGACAGTAATGGTTCAAATTGCTACGCTTTGCAATTGCAGTATTGCTCTGCTGTGAAGGACTGTAGTGATTTTATTTTATAATGCAAGATAGGCTTGAGCAAGCAGAGTTCCCAACGGCCTTGTGTCTGCAGCCCCACTGCTGGTGAATGCTGTGCCATAGAGAACCCAATGTGTGCTGCTGTAGGGCTGTCCCAAAGGGGCAGGATGCACACAGAGCTGGCACAGGGCTCGTGCTGACCCAGACTGGAGCACAGCCAGTGCCTGGCAGAGCCTCTCCATCCCATTACTGTCTCCAACCCCTTGATTGCATTTCCTAAGAGGTCAAGTTAAAGGCAGGGGGATAAAGCTGGTCCCATATGCACTGCTTTGTAAGCTGGGTTACGGTGTCAGTGTGGGGCTGCCTGGTGCTGGGAAGCTCTCACGTGCTGGGAGGAGCTTGCACCCGTGCTTGGTTGCTTTTGCCCTAAGAAGGCAACGATGAGGAGGACTCGGAGAGAACTCAGTTCTCGTGCTCTGTGTGTTTTGCCCACTTTGCATTTCTGCACCTCAAAAATGATTTCGTCCCTTAATGCGGTGTAAGCCCCGTTAGGATTTTCCCATAGCCTCGTGCTGCTGGTGTCTAGACAAGATTGTAGAAATACTCGCTCTTCCTATTAAAGTAACTTTTTTTTTTTTAAATGCTTCTTATTAAAGAAAGTCTAGGTTCTCTCCAACCCACTCCTGCTTAATTAAAAAGCTCTTAGAAGCGCTGTTAATGACACGTTCTAGACTCAAGGATTGCGAGACGCCTTCCCGTGTGGGTGGTGAAACATGGGGAGGTTGGAGGCATATTTTAAGCGTTTGCATCCCATTTGGAAGGGTGGAGGTGGTTGATTTTTACACGCAACCCAGCAGCAATTAGGCACAGGCTGCGAGTGCAAACAAACAGGAGAGAAACAGCTCTGGGCAGCAGGTCCACTCCGTGCTTTGTGGTGCTGCACTTGGTGTGGTTAAAGGCTCTGGAGTTGCACTGCTGGTGTTGTTTCCTATATAAAACAGCAAGAGTGGTGTTGATCCCATGTCAGACACCCGCAGACTTGCCTGCAGCATTTTCCTCTTGGCGTGCAGCTGTAGGGTGGGTGGGTGCTCTGCTTGATGCATGTGTCACCTTGCATGTGTCCTGCAGGCTGATGGAGCAGGTCACTCTGGGTGTGCCAAGCAGATGCATTTAGCATTTCGTTTTAGATGCAGCTTTTAATGAGCTCCAGGTAGGAGCACTCTGGGTACTAGCAAAGCCTCGCAGAAATGCCAGGTATTAGAGTGGATTTGAGTGCATAGCAAGCCTGGGGATAACAGCCTGCGGGAGCTGGGGGAGCATTTGGGTTTTGTAGCCAGTACAAAAGCGATGTGATCCTCAGGAGCTGGGTGGTGGGGCTGGGGTGATGGGCTCCTTCCCATTGCTAACACGCTGCTGCTCCTGGCCCAGATCCTGCCCGCGTGGTGAACATGCCCCCTGTCATCTATGTTCCCATCGGGATCCACGGTTACATCCGCTGTCCCGTGGAGGCAGAGCCCCCGGTCACGCTGGTCAAGTGGAACAAGGACGGCCGGCCCCTGCGCATCGAGAAGGTGAGCAGCCCTGGAAGGGCAGCGGGGAATGGGGTGGCTGCTGTCCCCACACGGAGTGTCCTTGTCATCAGGATTGAGAGCCCCGTGGACAGGATGGATGGTGCTGCTTTTCCTTATCAGCAGCTTTGCTCTGTGTTAATTCAGGTGCCTGCAGACGTGCTGTCTGTCTCCCAGCTCTCCCAAACGACCTTCTGATGGCCCTGTGTTCTTCCAAGGGCAGCTGATGGTTAAAAGGCCCTTTTAACAAGTCTCCATCATCCTTTAATCATTGTTTGATGTTCTGAGTCATTAAACATTTAAGGAAAACACTCCGTATTTTAATTTTTTTTTGCTTAAATATTAACGATTCACCATTTTTTATTTGGTTTTTACCCACTGTTGGTGTGGGCTCCTTGGTGCCACCAGTCCTTGGTGCTGTGAAGGGTCTGCTGCATTTCCCTCCAGTGAGGACACAGAGTGGAGACTCCTGGTCCCCCCCAGTTAAAAGAAGATGGGAGCTGGGTCCTGGAATTACTCTAGCCTGTGACACAGGAGGCTTTATGATTGATAAACACCCAACAGGAGAGCTCTTAAAGGGAAAAGCAACCTCAGTGCCTCTAGGCATGTTTTACGGTAGATGCAGAGATCATTGAGCTTGTTTCATCTCTGGGGTACAGCAGATTTCCTGTGAGTCTTTTGGGTTACTTGAAGAACCCTGATTGTTTACAAGAGGGAGAACAGCAACGAGATAAAGATGTGTGTCATCTGCATGCTCAGAGCTGGGGAATCCTTCCCAGGGAAGGACAGAGAGCGAGATGCTGGCAGGGATTCAGACTTCGTGGGTAGGATTTGTCTCACCTAATTTTAGGTGTCTCCGGGGCTGATGGCTGTGTTGAGAACTACTCACAGTCCTTGGAGAGAGAAGCACCTCCAGGAGATGGCTGTTCTGTGGTTGAGCTGAAGCACCCACTGCTGGAAGGGGTGGATCACACCCCAGGGTGTGTGCGTGTGCAGAGAAGGGCAGTGAAGCTGTGAAGGGTCTGGGTTGGTTTATTAGGAAGAATTTCTGGTCAGAAGGAGTAGTGCTGCCCTGGCACAGCTGCCCGAGGAGTGGTGGCCTCACTGCACCTGGGGATGTTCCAGAGCCCTGGGGATGTGGCACTGAGGGGACGTGGTAGTGGGCACAATGGGATGGGTTGGGGATCTCAGAGGTCTTTTCCAACCCGAATGGTTCTCAGACCCTATGGTTTCTCCTCGTTTGCTAGAAAAGAGGGCTAGAGCAAGGCTGAGATGGGGACTTCCTCGCAGTGAGAGGACTGTGTGCAGACAGGCTGATCTCGCCCGTTTTTCCTCGCTCTGCAGTTGAGGAGGTGGCTTGGAGATGGGCTGGATGCTGGGAGTGGAACTTGGACACTTGAAAGTGATTTGGGAATCTCCAGGAGTTGCACCAGCCAACCTGGGCTTAGGCATTGGGGTTGGCTGAAGGGAAAATAAGCAGTGGTGTGTGTAGGATTCATCAACTCATCTTCCTTGCTGCTGCAGTACTCTGGCTGGAACCTGCTGGAAGATGGGTCGATCCGAATTGAGGAGGCAACCGAAGATGCTCTCGGCACTTACACCTGTGTGCCTTATAATGCCCTGGGTACGATGGGCCAGTCTCCCCCTGCCCGACTGGTACTGAAGGTAACGTGCAGCCCTGGCTCTGCAGCCTTCAAATGACAGATAAGCATTAGCAAAACTTGTCCATCACGTTCACTCACAGCCCTGAGAGTGGCCGCTTCTGCCAACAAAAGGTTCAGTCTTGCTGACCCAGCCTTAGATTTGCAGAGAACTTTGTAATGAAGAGCTGATTTGGAGAAGCTCCACGTGCTTCTGCTGCGTGCTCAGCCTGATGCATGCCGGGCTCTGCTGCAGTCCCCAGTGCTGCTGGGATAGGAGCTGCTGCTCTTTGTTCCCCAAACAAAAAGACACATGGCTACAAACGGTGGTGGTGAGTTGTGTTATTGCTGAGGCTCGTGCAGTACAGCTCTGCAAACCTCATGTGTACACACATCCCCAGAGATGGTTGTGGAGCTGATGAAATCCAGCTGATACCTGATGTGACGTGGGTGGCTTTTGTTCCTGTTTATCTCCTTCAAATTTAAGCGTGTGGCAGCCTGCTGACGTGTGGCAGTTCTCTGTGTGGGCTCATGCTCCTTGCCTTCTCCCTTGGCTGCAGGACCCCCCCTATTTCACGGTGCTACCAGGCTGGGAGTACAGACAGGAGGCAGGGAGGGAGCTGTTGATTCCTTGTGCTGCTGCGGGAGACCCCTTTCCTATCATCGCCTGGAGAAAGGTACCCGGCCTGCCAGACAAATCTGCAGTGCCTTTGGCTTTTGGTGAATATTGCAGACAGAGAAGCCACACTCTGTCCCGGTAAGAACAAACTGCAGGTACAGCTGCTTCGCTTTGGGCTGAGCCACTGCCGTCCTGTCCCGCAGGTGGGTGGGGGAAGCCCAGCTTGTGGCCACCGAGTACTTAATACTGGGAAACCTTCTCAGCAGCATCTGCAAAGCTGAGCTCTGCTCCCACCCCGGCTCCCTCTTCCTCGCTGATACTGCTCCCAGGACCCTTCTCATCCTCCTGGCCCTACACGAGGCTGCCACCGGTGACACTGGTCCTGCAGCACGGACCTCCTACAGCAGGAGGGGACGTGCCATCACAGTGGGTCTGGGGGCTCTGCCCTGGGCTTGGCTGGGTTTTGACAAGGGACTTGTGACACACCGGTGGCTGCTTTGCTGCCCTGGGAGTTGGAAGACCGTGGGAAGAAGCTGTTTTCATCATGCTGGACTGGACGTAGCAATCTGAGGATGTTCCCTTTTGTAGGGCCTAGTCTGGTGTGATGTCACCAGGGCTTTCCTGCTTCCTTTCCCCTTTGCTTCCCAACTTTGCTGCTCCTGTAGAAAAGCCACTGTCCAGCTGTCAGGATCATCTCCTGGAGCCTCCTGTCCCCTGCCAGCCCTTCTCTGAGAGGGCAGGATCCCTTCCTCACCCCGTGAGCACTGTCTGTACTCACAGCAGAGCGAGGTGCTGGATCTGTTCACCAAGTTTTACCAGCACAAGGAGGACTGTAACTTGTACAGTTTTTGTGTGGCCTACCTAAAACTTGTTGACTCTTTAGTCATCTTATTTTATCTTCCTTCCCCACCCCATTCTTATTTAGGTTTATTTCAGAATTCTTTCGTGCTTTCTGACCCTCTCCCTCACAACGTGACTTTGGGCTTTTCCTCCCCTGACATCAGCTAGGGCTGAACTCAGTGAAAGAAGTAAGCTCCCTTGCTCCCCATCAGCCCTTGAGAGCTGACCTCCTCCTCCTGGAGGACTGCAGAAGACCTGGGCTGGGCTCTGGTAACCTGCCATGCTCCTGCTGCAGGTCCCTGGAGCCCATCAGTGGGATCCATGCATGAAGAATAGCAGAAGAGGGCTCAGAGCAACACGGGATTTGCTCAGCTTTGGATAATGGGCATAACCACAAGTTGTTAGAAGAGCCATCCTTCCGCTTGGCTTGAGAGCTGCCAGGCACCTCCATGCACGCCATCCTCCTGTGTCCCTGGGCTGCCTCCTCCTGCTAAGGTCTCTGCCACTGGCTGGGACTGAGCAGAGCAGGAGAGGCTGCTGGGAATCTCCTGGGGCAGACACCCACCTCAAAGGGTGTTTGTGGGGACACTCAGTGCCTCATCCTCCACAGTGGTGACAGTTTCAGCTTTGGATGCTGGAGGAACCAGATTGAGTTCTTGCGAAGGGTTCAGCGTCTGTGAGAGTGCTGTGGGGTTTTAGACTTGTGTATGAGTTGGGAATATCAACCTCTGTTCCACACGTGTCCTGCATTTATCATGCCAGGTCCACTTGAGAACAGGGAGAGACTTTGCAGTGTATGGAGAGATGGGAGCCCTCACTAGTGCCCGGTGGTGCCCCGTAGGCCTTGCAGACAGCTCAGTCAACGCATTGCTGCCTTGCCTGGCTTGACGTGCTTCTGAATAGTGGTTTTCTCTCTTTGCCATGCTCCCCCTGCTCCTTGCCCAAGGTAGGGAAGCCCAGCAGGAGCAAGCACAACACGCTGCCCGGCGGCACCCTGCAGATCCGCTCCCTCGGCAAGGACGACCATGGCGAGTGGGAGTGCATCGCCACCAACGTCGTCGCAAGCATTACTGCCAGCACTCACCTTACAGTCGTAGGTACGGGCAGGGGATGGGGCCTTGGGGGATGGCTGGTGGCACGGGGTCACGTTCCTGGGGTGCACCCAGCAGCGTGCTGGGCGTGGGATGGGATGCTTCCCGTGAAGAGTGGTGTCTCAGTTTAAAACCAGCTGGCAGCGGTGCTGTGTTTTCTGCTTTTATTTTGGCCATGTGGTGCTGGTGTTTCTAGCAGACGTTCCAGATGGGAAAGCCTTTGCTCTGTGCAGGTGGAGTCCCTTCGTGTCATGGCTGGATGCAGATCCACACCAGGAGCTGTGGGCTGCGTTAGTGCTGGGAATCTCAGCCGTGCCCTTGCTCCTGCTGCAGCCCATCTCTCTCCCCACAGGCACAAGCCCTCATGCCCCAACCAGCGTGCATGTTGTGGTTGCCATGACCTCTGCCAACGTCTCCTGGGAGCCCGGCTACGACGGTGGATACGAGCAGACTTTCTCAGTTTGGTACGGCCCTCTGTGAGTCATCCTGGCATGCTTTGCTCTCTGCTTCTTTTTCCTTCCTAGCCGAGCCCAGCTTTGAGCAGCGGGGCCGTNTCCTGGGGTGGGAGGGATGGGGAGGAAGGATGGAGGTGGCCCGGGGCTGTTCTCTGCAGCTTTTTTCTGCTCTTGCTGGCTGCAGAGGAGCTGCTTGTGGGGGGACTGTAATCCCATCCAGTGCATTGAAGAGTAATGCAGCAACAGTAGTGCTGTGGAGGGCTGTAGGTCTGCAGCGTTTTCTTTCTCTCTTGTGCTTGCCAGTACGTCTGTCTGCCCCAGCACATTTTAGTCTGCTTACAAGGGGAGACACTTTGCATTCATGTAACTTTGCCTCTGGCATCTAATTTCAAGATAAACTGTTTATGAAGCTTAGCAGCCACGGAAAGGATGGAAAATGCAATCTTTAGAGAGTACATCCTGAAGAAATGTGACTAAGCAGAAACGATCTCTCCCTCCTCCGTGTGACTCCCTGGGGGCTGTTAAATCCCAACTGAGCTTGTGACCAGCAATAGTGAGATGCTGTCTGGGAGACTTTACTCCTGGAGCTGTTGGTACCCAAAGCAAAGAGATACATCCAGCTTCCCCATGTGTGGCTGGCTCTGCTGGGCCCCCACCCTGTAGCAGGGGAGGGCAAAGTGTATTTGCAGCAAGGTCAGGCTTTTCTCTGGGCTCTGCACTTACTTCGCTTCTAAGAGCCTTGCTTTGAAGTGTGAAGAGGACCCTTTCACAGGCTGGTGCTGATGTCCTCCCCCACTTCTCCAGCCTTTCTTCTCACTCCCTTTCTTTCCTTCCTTTCCTTAATTTGCCCAGATGGGGTCTGCTGATAGAGTGGAGACTGGAGAGATGCTGCTCATAATGAGTTCTGCTCTGCTCTAAACTGAGGACGGTCTCTACGCTCACGGAGTGGGGTTGGAAAATTGTGTCAGGAGACAAAGGACAGGAGATAGGAAGAAAAAATCGAATGAATGGAAGAGAAAAATGAGGGAGTGAACAGGAGTGGATGTAGCAGTGCAGACCTTGCGTAGCTGCCTCTGAAAAACGTCCTTGGGAAGGACTGGTCTGACCTCCTCGCTCTTGAGACGTGTCTCACCTTGCAGGGAGGTGGCAGCTGCTGGCTGCCTTCCCAGCCCTGCTTTCTCCAGACCCCACACAAAATGAGAGCAGCCAGTAGCAGGGAAAGATGTTAAGGAATTTAATACAGGGAGGAGTGGGGAGTTAGAGAAGGAGAGAGAGACCGTTGCAGCTGCACTCCATGTAACTCCCATAAGTGTGGGGAGGTGGAGCTCCCACTGGAGCCACTGTGATTTTTGGGGTTCTCCTACCCACAGCTTCTGGATTTGGTTAAGGCAGTCTGCACATGACAGAGCTCTGCTGAGCTGCTTGTTTCCATGGCATGCTGCTGCTCCTCCTGCATTACCTTTTGCTCCCTTTACAGCAGTGTTACTCGTCTTTGCTCCAGGTGGGTTTACCTGGCAGTGCACTGATGGTCACACATCTGCAGAACAGAGCTTCTGCAGCAATCCTTTCTAAATCCTCTGTGAACACAACAGAAACCTGCAGCTGAGGGCCAGGACTCCCTAGAGCATCTCTAGTGCATGCGTGGAGTTCAGCAATATTTGCAATATCATTGCAGCACAGGGATGCTGCTTTGAGACTTCAGGCTCTTTCATCACAGTACTCCTCTGGGTAGCAGGGAATTGTAAGTGGATGCTGTGATGACTGTGTGCTTGATTCACCCTGGATTTTAGGGTTAAACCTGCAGAATGGGCCAAGATGGGGATTTAGCTAACCACCTCCTGTGTGGGATTGTATGGACAGGGGTACAGCTAATGGGAAGCTTGGCTTGGGAGTTGTCAGGGCATGAATGAGAACAGGGCTTTTTTTTACTTTTGCAGCACGCCAAGTAAAATAAAAAATAGTCACAAACTTTATTTCCTTTGGGGATGTGATGGGGATCACCATTAGAGCAGGCTGCTGGCTTTGCTCCTGGTTGTGGCCGCCCTGCTGTCAGGGTGTGGGGCTACAAGGTGGTGATGGCAGTGACCGTGGCACAATGGGACAGAGCTCCAACGTGCACGCTGACCCCGAGCCAGCTCTTGGGTGGCAAATGTCAGCGCTGCATCCATGCACATTGCTGCTGCCAAACCAAACCATCTCTCGGGAAAGCTCCATTATCACTCGAGACCTTAACGCGGCGTCTTTGTACTCCCAGTCAAGGCACGTTCCCTGAAGGTGCTCCCTTCTCTCTTGGCAGGATGAAGAGAGCCCAGTTTGGCCCCCATGACTGGCTGTCTCTCCCTGTGCCAGCTGGTTCCAGTTGGCTACTGGTGGATACACTGGAACCGGAGACCGCATACCAGTTCAGTGTCTTGGCTCAGAATAAGCTGGGCACCAGCTCCTTCAGTGAAGTGGTCACTGTGAACACTCTAGGTAGGTCCTCCCAAACACAGTGGGAGGAGGGCAGGAGGGCTTCAGGAGGTGCACAGAGGAGGGGAAACGACCCTTTGTGCAGTCTGTGCCCTCTGCCTGGAGGTGCTGGTGAGCAGCAGTAGTTTCCAGCTGCAAAGGAGGTGTCTGTGGAATGTCCTGGACCTTACCAGCTTCTCCTAAGGCAGCTCAGGGGAACAGTTCTGTGGTCCCAGTCACCTTTCAGATCTTCCTGAAGTTCAGCTTGGGGCAGGAGTTATTAATAGAGCACAAAATCACTTGCATGCAGCTCAGAGTTGGAGCTCTCACAAAGGGCTTTGCGCTGGGTACCAGCCTTGGGGCTGTCTCAGAAATAGGTCAGGGGGGGAGGAGGCTTTCTGATGCTGTGCCCCTTTTCCTAGTCCTTGTATCTTTAGTCCACCCCTTTTTGGAAAGCTGCTTTTCTGTCTCTGAGATGAGAGAGAGCACATGCCCGAGACATGTCCTGACCTGCTGCCAGGTGGGAGCTGCTGCTGCAGTGATGCTCTGTCTGCTGCTGATGCCAGCATGTGAGAGGGATCGCAGCACGCTGCTCTTGTGCAGACCCATATGTCATGGCTGTGTGCTGAGGCACGAGGATCCACTGCCCCAGGATGCAAGGGGAGAGACGGGCGATGACCCCAGGGAGGGAGAGCATCCACTGCACTTCCCTTAACCCTGTCTCAAAGATCCTTCTCCTTTGTCTGCAGCATTCCCTGTAACAACTCCAGAGCCTCTGGTGTTGGTTACCCCACCGAGGTGCCTAACAGCCAACCGGACACAGCAAGGCGTCCTCTTGTCATGGCTCCCTCCCGCTAACCACAGCTTTCCAATTGACCGCTACATCATGGAGTTCCGTGTTGGGGAGAGGTGGGAGATCCTGGACGATGCCATCCTTGGGACCGAGAGCGAGTTCTTTGCCAAGGACTTGTCCCAGGTGAGCAGGGAGGGACTGCCCTGGAAGTTTTCGGGGTGACTCGTTTCCCTCGTGGGGCTGATGATGTGGTTTGATGTTTCAGGACACCTGGTACGAGTTCCGGGTCCTGGCGGTCATGCAAGATCTCATCAGCGAACCCAGCAACGTTGCTGGTGTGTCCAGTACAGGTAAGGGCTGCTGCTTCCTCCTCCCTCCCTTTGCCTGGCAGCTGTGGGAGCATCTGCACTCTGCAGTGCTGCTCTGCTGGGGTCGTGCATCACTGTAGCAGTGCTGGCTGGAGCAACTGCTTTTGTGTGTTTGCTTGCAACCCTGGCTGTGAGCTGGGTTAGGATTAATGTCCCAGCACAGCTGCTGCATCTCTGCTCACAGGAAGCATTGGACTGTAAAGCAGCATAGCAGGGTATTGACTGATGATGCTGTGTTGGTGCTTTCCACAACCGAAGGGGAATTTGGGAGCTGGGCCACTCTGCTGTGCTGTCTTCAGAGCAGCAGTGCTGGGAGCAGGCGAGGACAAAGTGCCCTTCTCAGTCCTTGCTGCTCTGTGGGGTGCAGTGAGAACAAAGCTCTGAGCCCAGCACTGCGCAGCCTGGAAATGGAAATGAAAGGTGCAGAGAGGGAAATGCAGCACTGCAGTGCGGTGTCCGGGGCAGGGGGGGGGGAAAAGCAGCAGAGCTTTGCAGTAGCAGACTGCAGCATGCTGCAGCGTGTCCCCTGCACCCCAGCACGGCTGAGGAGCATCCCAGCTAGGGCTGGGCAGGTGGTGGCGATGGGAAGGGGGAGATCTGCAGGAGAAGAGGATGTAATGAACCCTGCTGGTGTGGTTTTCCTTGAAAAAGCCGAGGAGCCGCCCAGCTGGGCTGCACGCAGGAATGAAGCAGTCTCTCTCTGCCCCCAAGTGGTGCTGGCGCGATGCAGGGAGCCTGCTGCCGGCAGCCTGCTTCTCTGTCCTCCCAGTGCTGCTGCTCTCCTCTTGCCCAGCGCTTCTGATAGGGTTTGACAGCACACGGGGCACAAAGGCAGCTGCAGCCACGGGGTGTGCGTGCATCCCTGACCCTCCTGGGTGATGTCTGCAGCTCAGAGCAGACGAATGCTCGCTGACCCTGCGTGCGGATGTATGGCAGGAGCACTGGTGTGTGCAGGATTTGATAACTGCTCTTGCATCTGCAGATAGCTGCAGCTGAGCTCTGGTGGTGCTTCAAATCCGCTCCTGGTTAGTGAAGTGGTGTAAGGAGGGGTCAGAGGTGTGGGTGCTGGTTCCAACCCAGTATTCATTGGAGAGCTGAAATATGCTGCATTCACACACTGGGGAAAATACTTGGTGCTGCTACAGCGTGAGCTGCAGTGGGTTATTATGGCAGTAGATAACTGTAGGTTTGGTGCAGCTGTGTTCATTTGTGCATAAACGTGGATTTGTGTGGTGGGAGCACGTCTTCCCTAGGTATCCATCAACAGAGATGGAAGGGTCCCTTTTGCATGACACCTCTGCATCACTCAGCCTGCAGCAGCACTGCCTGTTCTTCCCACGTGGGCTGGATTTAAGGCAGGGTCTTTCCTTCAAGGTTATTGTTCCGAGTGAGCTGTCTCGCATCAAGGCAGCGTTGCCCTTCAGACTGTTGATCCCCCAGGCAGGATGCGTGCGTGTGTCTCTGTGTAACACCTGATGGTTGCTCTTTCTCCCCCAGACGTGTTCCCTCAGCCTGACCTGACGGACGAAGGTTTAGCCCGCCCGGTGCTGGCTGGCATCGTTGCCACCATCTGCTTCCTGGCTGCTGCCATCCTCTTCAGCACACTCGCCGCCTGCTTCGTCAACAAGCAACGCAAACGCAAACTGAAGCGCAAGAAAGGTGAGCTTGGCCCCGGCGTGCTTCTCTCCTCGTCCCTTTCTGTCCTCTTGTCGTTTCTGTCGTCTTTCCTGACTGTGTTGTGGTGGTAATGTTCTTCCCTGTCTTGTCTCTTCTTCCACCCCTGAGCGTCTTCAGGTGAAGCCCTGACTTCATCCCCTGGCCGTACCTGAAAGTGCCCGTGTTCGGGAGTGGGAGAGGAAGGGTGGGTGAAGAGGCGGCACAGAGGCCTGGGATTTCTGAGGGCACAATCTCACATGGTGACAGCTCTTAGAGCTTGGGGGCTAGGGCTGGGATGTCCCTTTGGCTGAGGGGGACCACTGCCCTCCCCAGGGCCCCCCCAGCATTGGGCTCTGCAGCTGCTCGGCTCTGCCTGGCAGTGCCCAATGGCCACACTAGGCTAGAGAAGATCCCAAGAAGGAGACTCCACCATTTTTCTTCCCTAAAACTGGGACTGCAGGAGCACCTGGTAGGGAAACCACCACCTGTCCAGGCAGCTGGGGAGCTGGAAGGGGCAGGGGAATCATCTCCTTCGCTTCTAGCGTGCAAAACTGCGGCAGCAGGACTGATAGGAATCTGTGACGGGAGCTGTTTGTTGTCAGCAACCATTAAAGTACTGGAGCGATGAAAACTTGGCCTCTTGTTGAGTGTCTTCTTTGTGGTTGTGATGTTGTTTGTGTGTCTCTGTCTTGTTGCGCCTCCTTAGCGTTCTCTCTTCTTTCCCCTTTTATTCTTTTCCAGACCCTCCTCTCTCGATAACCCACTGCAGGAAGAGTTTGGAGTCCCCGTAAGTATCTGTCTTAGATATGGCACCAGGCTGTGGGTCTTCAGGGTGCCTCTTCCTACAGCTGTTGCAAAGGTCGAATGGAAATATCCGGCCTTGTCCTGTGGCCTCTGACAAGTTGGTTTCGTTGTTCTGTAAGCTTGTGGGAGTGAAATGGTTCACAGGAGACAAACGGGCTTTGGAGCAGAAAGCAGCAGGGACAAGCACAGCAACCTTTAAGGGACCACCTTGTGGATCTGGACATGTTGACCAGGTGGAAATGAATTACACACCCAGCTTGAATGCGGCTTCTCAGGAGAAGGGCTGCTGCTGTGTTCAGAGTCCTTGGTGCAAGCTCAGTGTAGTTTTGAGTCGTTCTGTTGGCTCTGTTTTTCTTGGGAAATTCACAATTTTAAGCACCTATCTTTTCATTTCCCATCAAGAATCCTGTGCTGAAGCCTCTTTGCACGTGTGCCCAAAGGTTGTGGGTCTGGATGCTGCACACACTCCTTTCTGAGACCATCAAAAGTGCTTATAGCCACTAAATAGCAAGAGCATCTTTCTGATGCGAGTGCAAGATTCTGAGGTGTGGACACCTCATGCTTAGGCTCCTGGACTTGCACAGAGTCCCAGTGCTGGATCTTTATCTTCCTTTTCTCAGTTCATCAGCTGCACTGAAATGGCTGTGCTCACATCATCTCTGCTGGATCTGCTACCTTTTGCCCTTCAATCCTGTTTGTCTGAGGCTTTCTGAATAGGGATGCTGTTCTGTTACTTATCTCCTGCCATCTCTTTATCTTGCGAGGCTCTCAGCCTTAAATTTGAGAATTTGAAATGGGGAAAAAATTGATTTAAAGCCATCTGTCAGCGTCTCTGAATGAGATGCTGAGATCTGCAGGAGGGAATGTTTGCCTGAGGTTCTTCTGGAGCCCTAAAATGGGAGAGCACCTCTTGGGGACTTTCCCAGATGTGGGTAGCTTTGGTGAATGTAGGAAACTTTGGAAGGAGTTGGAAGGAAGCTCTGGATATGTCTTTCCTTCTGATGGGACCGTGGAGCTTGCTGAGAGACCCTGGAGCAAACTGCCTTCCCTAAGGGGGATGCGAAGGTGTCTTGAGGAGTGGGGATGGTGTGTGGTGCTTCTGGCTCCTCTTTCACACTTGCTTCTCACAGCCTATGTTGGAGCTGGCCAAGCTGTCACGGTAGTCCCCGCAGATTTCTTCCAGCAGTTTCTCTTTTGAGATTTTTGCTTTCTGGATCCAGCAGTTCTTCTGGGTGAGAAGAGCTTGTTTCCCCTCCGGTGACCGCCCCCTCTCTTGGTTTTTTTTTTCTCCCCTGTGGTCCAGGTTGTCTTCTGGCAAGGTGAGTCCGGAGAGCATCCGCACACTCCGTCCCCCCTCCGAGTCCTCCGACGACCAAGGCCCTCAGGCCAAGCGGATGCTGAGCCCCACCAAGGAGAAAGAGCTCTCCCTCTACAAGAAGACCAAGCGAGCCATCAGCAGCAAGAAGTACAGCGTCTCCAAGGCGGAGGCCGAAGCTGAGGCCACTACTCCCATCGAGCTCATCAGCCGCGGGCCGGACGGCCGCTTCGTCATGGACCCAGCGGAGATGGAGCCCTCCTTGAAGACGCGACGGATCGAGGGCTTCCCCTTCGTGGAGGAGACGGACATGTACCCCGAGTTCCGGCAGTCGGATGAGGAAAACGACGACCCCGTCGTCCCAGCCTCTGTCACGGCCCTCAAGGCCCAGCTCACCCCTCTCTCCTCCAGCCAGGAGTCCTACCTTCAGCCACCAGCATACAGCCCCCGGTTCCACCGGGCACTGGAGGGTCCCAGCGCCCTGCAGGCCACAGGCCAGGCCCGCCCGCCGGCCCCCCGGGCTTTCCACCACCAGTTTTACGGTTACCTCAGCAGCAGCAGCCCCGGGGAGGTGGACCCGCCGCCCTTCTACATGCCAGAAGTCAGCCCACTGAGCTCGGTCATGTCCTCCCCGCCTCTGCACCCCGAGGGGCCCTTTGGACACCCCACCATCCCTGAGGAGAACGGGGAGAACGCCTCCAACAGCACGCTGCCCTTGGCCCAGACCCCCACGGGGGGCCGGTCCCCTGAGCCCTGGGGGCTCCCCTTCGGCAGCCTGGAAGCGTCCCCCGCTGCGACGTTCCCCCCTCAGCTCCAGCAGTGCGAGGCGGCGGCCGAGGGCTCCCAGCCCACCGGTTGTCTTCCTCGGGGGCCGCCTCCTTCTTCTCTTCAGGTCGTCCCCGCATCCTACCCGGGCATCCTGCCCCTGGAGGCACCAAAGAGTTGGACTGGCAAGTCACCCAGCAGGGGCCAGACCTCTGTGCCCACCACCACCACCAAGTGGCAGGACAAACCTATGCAACCCATGGGATGTCAAGGGCAGCTAAGACATACCAGTCAAGGTATGGGCATACCTGTGTTGCCTTACCACGAACCGTCCGAGCCCGTCGGCCACAGCGGCACAAGCACATTCAGCCTGGACACCAGGTGGTACGAGCCCCAGCCCCGACCTCGGCCCAGCCCTCGGCAGGTCAGGAGGGCTGAGCCCAGTTTACATCAGGTGGTGCTACAACCTTCGAGGCTTTCTCCTCTGACCCAAAGCCCCCTCAGCTCCCGCAACAGCTCCCCGGAGCTGACCGCCCGCGCCAGGCCCCGTCCGGGCCTCATCCAGCAGACCGAGGTGTCGGAGATCACCCTGCAGCCCCCGGCAGCGGTCAGCTTCTCCCGCAAGTCCACGCCGTCCACCGGATCCCCCGCGCCGAGCAGCCGTGGGGAGAGCCCCAGCTACCGACCTGCCACGGCCTTCACCTCGCTGACCACTGGCTTTTCTGGCTCCCAAGGCTCCTCCCTGCCCGCGGACACCGTGGATGTTTTTGGAGACATCCCCTCTCCGAGGAGGGCTAGCGAGGAGATTCTCAGACCGGAGCCCACATCGACAACGGTAGCCACCTCGGGGTAAGTGTGTGAGACCCGTGCTTCCACCCCCACCCCCTTCCTCCCCAGGCCCTCTCCCACCTTTCCCCATCCCACCTCGCCCTCCCCTTTCCCTTCCAACTCCCTCCCCGCCATCATCATCCGAACTGTAGGGTCTCTCTGGGTACGCTGCAGCATCCCTTTTGGAGATGGCGTCCTGCGGGCTTTGCTATGCCGTGGCTCTGAAGAGGCTCACGCTGCGGGTGCAGGGTGCATGGCCGCTGCCCGAGCCGGCTCGGGGTTAGGCAGGCAGCCTTCCCAGTGCTGCTTTCCTCCTCCCTGACTGCTGATGTGGGAACCAGAGCTCTGTGGTTGGGCTGGCAAATGCCTGGGCCGCAGGCCTGGCTCTTGGCTGGCGTAGGTAAGTGTCCTGGTGTCACCGGCGGTTGTTTCCTCTTCTAGCTTCTGGCTCTTGGCTTTCTTCGAACGTTAGGGCTGCTGCGCCTATGTCTTCCTTCTGTTCCATCCCGCGGAATCTAGAGAGCTTTAATGCATGACAGAAACAGCTATAAAAACCACCGCCCCATCTGCAAAAGGGATGCTGCAGCCCCAGGACGCGGGCAGGGAGAGATCAAGGACTTAGCCCCACCAGCAGCATGTCAGGAGAGGAAAAAAATAACCCAGTGGAATTCAGGAGGCTGCCGGCACGCTCAGATCCTGCCCTAAAGAGGGATGTGGCTGCACTAGACAGTAGCGGCTGGTTTTCCAGGTACCAGGGTTGCTCCAGGCAAAAAGCGTCTTTCTCTCTCTCTCTCTCTCTCTCTCTCTCTCTNGGACCTGGAGGACCTGAGATGATTTCTGCGCGGCTCTTGGGAGCGCAGATCCGTAGCGATGCAGACACGTACACATAGGTCCACGTCTCCACGCAGTCTCAGAGCCAGGGTGCCCCGAGGAGCTCCAGGTACAGGACAGTCTCAGGACAAGTCTGTGTTAGAGCACTGTTGTCCGTGCTTTTAAGCAGTGTCTCCATTCGCTTTGTTGATGATTAGTTTTTTGTTCTTTTCCTTTCTCTTCTTGTTTCTTTTCCCCCTTTCTTCTCCAGCCTTGTTTCGTTTGTGTTTCCGTTTGGTTTCTTTCCCTCCTTTTTCCTTTTGGAGTTGTTGACGTGCTGATGTGTTGCGGAGCTCGGCTCCTTGCGGGTGTTGATAACTGCTTTGTTTTTGATTAATCTCAGCTATCTGGGCAGTGTTGTCGAGACAAGCTTCTCCTCAGCTCAATAGGTAAGGGTGATCCATGTCCGAAAGGATGGTGTGGGCGCTGCGGAGGGTGGCCGGGAGCGGGGCATGAGAGGGGACATGGAAGGGGCTTCTCCAATACCATCTCTTCCTTTAAAGGGGAATAAGGAATTATAAAACACTAGGAAACACCTCTGGACGCACAGTCTCTGTGGCTTTTGGGTTTCCCCTATCCCTTTGGAGGAGCTCAGAGCCCTGCACTTTGAGCTGGTTGAAATAGCTGCCTCCGGGACAAGCCAGCTGCAAGCAGTGCTCGTGGGCTGCGGCTCCAGAAGAACTCTCTGGTTCCACTCCTTTTTGTGGAGATGTTTGTTTCCGTCCCTGTTTTCTTCTTCCCAAGGTTTCTCAGGTGTAGAAAGGCTTTGTTTCGAGGTGGGGCTCTGTGCTCGGCAGCACCTCCACCACAGTTCCAGGCAGGTGGAGTGTTTTGTCGTTCCCGTGGCGGATGTAGTTGTAGTCAAAGCCCTCCCCACTCTCTCCTTGGAGAAATCTGTAAGACTTCTTCTGACCCAGCTGTAATTAAACAGCCCTAAGCAAATCCGGAAAGGTTCTCTCAAGGAAATACCTCTCAGGGGCTCCCGTGTTGGAGCTGTTTCCTGGATGGCCACAGGCGTCCCTGGAACGGCAGCAGGAGCAAGTGAGAGATGGTTTCCTGGTCTCTTAGAAGCAGAAGATTTCCTTCTTTTTCCTCATTTACTAAAATTGATAAAACCAGGTGGGATGGTGCTTGTTCTCAGCCCTCGGGAGCGAGAACACTGACCCAGCTGGCTGTCAGCCAGGAGGAGGTGGGAATGAAGATGGGACTTTTTGGCCATCCCCAAGGTTTGTTAGGTTGGAGGGTCAAGGGCTTGGTTCCTACTCCCTGAACAGCCTGAGTGGAGTGGGAGAGATGCCTTGGGAAACCAGGTGGATATTTCCAGGAGAGAGAAACCCCTGTTCATTGCAGGGGAGTATCTGTATTTCTCCTCTCTTCCTCCGTCTCTTTCACAGCACCCTAGATCCCGTAGCCGTGCTTTCGTTCCATCCTTTCGTCTCGCTTCATTTCGGCTTGTCGTGGTGGGGGGTTGG
>VXAB01007982.1:119231-132168 GCA_013399175.1 Odontophorus gujanensis
CCCCCCGGCCCCCGTTGCCAGGGCAGTGCTGCTGATGCCAGGAGGTCGTGGGCTGGGTGCATCGTAGCATTGAGTGACAAAGGGATGTCAGCACCAGGAGTGCGGGAGCAGGAGCACCCCTCGCTCCCCTCTTGAAAGTAAACAGGTTCCCCTTTAAAGACTGTCCATGTGCTGATCCTCTGCATGTGTTTCATGCCTCCTCCCGCTTGGAGAAGTTGTGAGTCCTCCTGTCTGAGTGCGTTCTTCTTTCCTTTCTTCTTCTTATTTTATGTTTACTTCTTTTTTTTTTTGTTTTGTTTTTTACTTATATATTTTCTCACTCCTGTTTTTCATTTATCTTCCTTTCTCCCTTCTTTTCCCGTGATTTGTATCCCCCCCCCTTTCTCTCCACTCCGGTCCCTTTTCCCTCGTCCTCTCTCCTCTCCGTCAGCATGGTGCAGTCCATGGTGTAGATGAGTTGTGCTGTCTGCAGACCTGCAGAAGGGCTCCCCTGCTCTGGTGTGCTCCCTGCTGTCACCAGCCCCCTCCTCCCTCATTTTGGCAGTGGTGGCCTGGCAACAGCTCCGGGGGAAGGGGCCACCACTGCTGTGTCTCTCCAGCACCTCTCGCACTAAAGGATCTCAAGTGATGCATGGTGGCATCTCAGGACAGAGGTGGCACTGGCTCAGGGCAAAGAGCACAAGACATCTTGAGGGAATTGTAAGGACTTGAACTTGAGGTGGAGCCTCGTGTGGGCAAATGGAGCTCTTCATCCGAGGATGAGGGGTTGGAGGAGCCTGGCTGGGATGTGGTGGGCACTGGAGGTGGCCAAGGAGACGCTCTGCTATGTCCAAGCTATTCCTGGATATCGCTGCCTTGACTCAAGGAGAAAAGAAGATGGGGAAGGGTGTGGGAGACCTCCACGAGGTGGCACACACACCCAGTGTCCTTGAATGTCACGGCCTGTGCTTTCATATGGCTTTCCCTGGGGGGCAGAAAAATATTAGTGATGCTTTCGGAGCCTTGTCCTTTACATCTTCACTTCGTATGAGGAAAGACATTTGAAGAAAACGCAGCTGTGATATTTGTTGGTTTGGATAAGTCATAGCTACCTTTTGCTGTCCTGGGGCTGAGTACCTTGTCAGTCTTTCCAGGACCTCTCTGTGCCCTTTGCTTGCTCAGAAAGGACTGTCCTTCGAAGACACGAGGAAAAATTCTGTGCCAAATGTTCTCTGGCATCGCACAGGAGGCTCACGTCTGGAAATCATGTGTGTTTTTTGAAGCATCTTTGCTTGGCTCCGTGCTGAAGTCTGCAGAAGTTCATCCCCCATCTCTGAACCTCATGTCTGTTGGTGCTCAGGATCCCTCGTGCATGGACAGCTGCCCGAAGTACAGACTCTGGGGGCAGGAAGAGGCTTTTGGCTGGACTTAAAATGCAAATTAATTCGATTGAGTCGGAGACCTTTGAAGAAATAAAGGGTGGGTTGAGCAGATAAAATTTGGCTGGTGAGTAGCATCGTTCCGTCCTCCACTGTATCTCTTCCTTGCCAGAGGTCAGACAGTATTTATAGTGACACATGGGTTCAGTGCGCTCGCTGTTTATGTTTGTGTGGATAAATACAAGCCCAATTAGGGAGAACTAGCGGAAACGAACTTCAGGCAATTTCCTCATAATCCCTTGGTAAATCTGTCTCATTTTGTCAACATGCCACAGTCGCTAGCATCTTCTTAGAAGAAAAGAGAATGGAAATAGCAAGAGGCTTTAACATACGGAGCTCTAATAGCATTAGCAAAGTTGTCTGGGCTGCGGGACAGAAAGACATGCTCGTGGGCAACACAGTGACATCCAGGGCTTGGCACACGTGAGCCCCATGGCAATGGACTGGCACTGGAGTAGTTGATGTTGTGATTGGCCAAGTACCTTTCTTGCTCAAGCTGCTGTACGTCGGGGCTGTGGGGAGACAGGCATTTAAGCACAGTGACTCTACAAGCTTGTAAATGTCTTCCCTGCGAGGGAAGACTCGTTTGGATCCCGCCAGCAGGGCTACCAGCTTGTGTAATGAGATGCTTCATCTTCAGCTGATGCACTGCTCTGCTGGGAGCTGGAAGAGAGGGTCTCCAGGAGCATCCTCGCCTTGATGTCAGTTGCAGTGGGAAACATGAAAGAGGTTTTTCTATCCCAGCCTTTGGGTTTCCATTGCGTCTGCTGCTCCCCAGCTGCTTCATCACGTTACGCTGCGTTTTCCTTGGTGCTTTCCAATGCTAATAGCAAAAGTGAGAAGCTTTGTAATCACATGCCTCTTCAAAAACAGCCCCTTCTGCTCCCCAAGGGGGAAACAGCTCTGGGGAGCTCTTAGTGCCTCTCCAGCTGAAGCGTGCAAGGCTCCTGCAGCTGCTTGGGATCTCGGATTGCCCATGAGCTGCACTCCCACACCGGTGTTTCATGGCACACGTGGAGACTGGCAGAGGGAAAGCCTTGTGTGTGTGTGCACTGCTGGAGAGATGAGATGCTCCAGATGGACCTCAGGTAGCAGCACACCTGTCCTCCTCTTCGGTGTCGCCTTCCTTGTGTGCAGCAGTGTGTTAATGGGGAAAACAGGGGCTCCTCTCTTCATCCGTGGTCCTCTCCTTTCCTGTGCATGTTTTTTTTCAGCCTGTCATGGTTATTTGCTGTTAGTTGCCCTCTTGGACTGGATAAGTTGCAGTGAAAGGGGAACAGAAGAAAAGCATCGTGTGTTTGGGTAGAAGTAAACCTGCTGAGAAAGTGGGTTCACCACCTAGAAGTTCTCATTCCTCTGCTTCTATGTGTGGGATATGCCCACATACTGCTGGAAACTGCACCGGGGAAGAGCTTTGCTCACACTTTCTGCTGGTGATAGTTCTGGAAGCACGGCCAGACCTGCCTGACCACAGGGGACAGGGTGGAGTGGCACTTTGTGCCCTGCCACCGTCACAGAAACCTGAAGATCCAGGAGCTGCTGTCAGTGCTGCCTGCTGCGTTGCTGATTTGGTGACAAGCTTTGGTCACTGACCTGCAGCGACTGAGTTAAGAGACCAGAAGATTGCCATCCCATTCTTTGAAGGATGGGACAGGGTAAAGCACAGGCTCGTGTTGTTTCTGGGCACCTCGTGTGCAGGCTGCTCTCTAAGGCTGATCCCAGGTCACCACCCATGGCCTTAATTCAGACTTGTGCTTCTGTGGCATGAGGTTTGTACAACGTGGAGAGACGTGAAAGTAGAAGGAAGGGGAGTGCAGCAAATGGGGGGATGCTGTGATGTGTTACAGATGAGAGCTGGACCGGCTGTTCTCCGAAGGAAAAGGTTTTCTTCTACTGCCCTGCAGTATAGCAGTCATATTTTTCAATCCTTGGATTGAAAAATCCTTGGCAAAACAGGTACAGCGAAGGAAAACGGAGCGCAAAGCCTTTGTGAAGGGGAGACTGCTTAACCTTGAGCAGATTCCTGTAGGAGAATTACTTGGGGACTAAGTCTGGGAAACGATCTCTTACAAATCCTGACTCTCCCACTGGAAAAATCCCATTACAAATCCTCTCCTTATAATGAAATCTTACTGGCATTTTCATTTCCAAGCTGCAGGGCCAGAACATGCAGTTCCCAGGCGTCCCAGTGTGAAGGAGCAGGAGCTTCTGTGCTGTTACCTTTCTGTTGTCGCTCCCAGTTGGGAGCAAGGTGCCGACCCCAGCTATGCCCTTCGTGTCCCTGTCTGTTGTGCAGCCCCTGTTTCTTTTGCCATGGGAGCCAGGCAGGATCCCTGCCTCCGTCCTGCTCGTTGCGCCGGTGTCACCCCCCCGTGTCGCGCAGGTCTCGGTGCTGTCGTGCCGCTTCTGCGTGTCTCTTCCTCCCTCTCCATCCCAAGGGGTTTCCCACCACTTCCCAAAAATGCCTTATCGGACATAGGATCTGCCCCGTCCTTTGTGTCTAGCAGTGCTGGTGTGGCAGGCAGGTGAGCCGGGTGCCGACTGCGCTCTCTCTGTGCTGGGACTTCGCAGTGCAGCTGAGTGGGAGGGGACGGGGACACGGACACGTGTGGGTCTCCTGCAGCAGTGTGCCCGGCCTGGACTTTCTCACCTTTTCCTTCTCCATGGCAGAGCTGGTTGGGGTCAACCGTGCCCCACCTGGGACGCCCCACAACCCAAGCGTGACCCGGAGCCGCTGATGGCACGTGTCTGCTTTTCCTTTCTAGAAAACGTCCATCTCCGTCCTGGGACGCTGCTGCACCTGAGAGGCTCGAAGCTCTGAAATACCAGCGGATAAAGAAGCCCAAAAAGTCATCCAAGGGCTCCTCGAAATCCAGAAAACAATCCAGTGAGTGTGAGGACCCCGCAATCCCCAGCAGCGTCCCCTCTGTGCCCCCGTGGATTGCTTGGGTTGGTCACTGCCTAGCTCCTGCCTCCCAGATGGATGGCTGCTTGCCCACGAGCTGTCCGCAGTTCTTCCCCTGCTTCCCAACCACATTTTTAAGGCCTCCTTTAACATCTGCCTGTTACCCATCTTTAGTGACTTTATTTTCTCTTTGTTTGTTTTTTTTTTTTTTTTAAGGATTCTCCTGTGTTTGTTTCTTTTTCCCTGATGACCAACCTGCTTCTTGCATGCTGGAGCCCCCATCCTCACTCTTCCTTCTCTCTCCCCTCCACTCGAGGTGACTTTCCACACCCTCTCCTACAGAGGCCTACTTTCCTTCCAGCAAATCTTTCCCCCTTCCTTACCCCTCACGTGTCGGGGTTTGGAGTGGCACGAGGAGGAAGGACAGACTTGATATAAGCTCCGTTTTACGGCAGTGCCACGGCTGGGTTCCGTATCTCATCCCTCTCTGCCTTCTCTCCTCCGCAGATGGCTCTGCCTCCCAGGTTCAGCACCCTCCCAGCTCTCAGGTACTGTGGCCTGACGAGGCTGTCTGCCTCCGCAAGAAGAAGAGACATCCTCGTCAGGACCCCTTCGCCCGCCTCTCAGCGCTGAAGGACGACCTCTGCCACCGGCAGCTCCCCGAGGACCAGACAGCCATCCTCAACAGCGTGGACCACGACGACCCCAGTGGGCACGCCACTTTGCTTTAGCCTCATGCTGACCCGAGAGAGAAGGTTAAAAGGGAGAGGGCAGAGGGAGCTGAAACCACACCTGCGTGCACGCTGGGGTTGGGCAGCCCGTGGCAAGGATGAGCTGGGGGGACCCGGGGTGGGTTGGGGTCTAGAAAGGAGGGGGATGCGTGGGGCTCCTCAGATTTGCATCTCCCCCTTTGAGCTTTGGTGAGATGGGAGAGTGGAGTCACACCTCGTTTTCAGAGAGTCTTCAGATGTAAAAGGCAAGGCATAGGTGGAGATTCTGGCATCTGCTTCTGCAGGGTGTGTGTAGGTAGAAGTTGTGAGATTAAGCAGCCAGCCCTGGATTGAAAGAAGCAATTATGTGACACGAGGTGTGATCAACTGACAAGGAACTAACAGCCCAACTAGCTAACTGGTAAGCCCATGAATCTGATTATGATCAAGTATGTCCAAATGGTCCCAGGAAAGCTGCAATCGTGAAGTCTCCTTGCCTCTCCCTGCCCAGCCTCCCGTTATGTGAAGATAACAGCAACAACTGACATCTTTCCTTGCCTATTTCTGAAAGGGAAAACCAGAAAGACCCCAAGGCTTCACACCAGCCTGAGAAGTGATAAATCACAATTTCTCTGTGCAGATGCATTGGAACCTTGTTAATGTGTACCTAACCCTTTGCAAGCATGCAGGTATGGGACTGTAGGCATCCACGGGTGTTCTCCCCTGAAGTCTGGCTTGTGCCAGCTTTGATGAGGGTGGTTTTGATCAATTCTTCCTGACACTCTGTGTATCACTAGCAAATATTCCTCGGTGCTGTGCAGAAATGTGATTTCTTACTCTGGTCATGTCTGTAATCTCTGCTCGTAACTGCAGAACAGGGAGATGCTGCTGTGGGTGTGTGAGCAAGCAGGGTTTTGCCATGTGTTCCCAAAAGCCTCCGTGGCCAACGTGACCCCGAGCCAGGGTGGCTGGAGAAGCCCAGCCCTGTGGGTTGCAGTGGATGGCTGCTCCAAGCACAAAGCTCAGCCCAGCATCTGGCATCGTTTTGAAACGTGTTGCTGCTGGTTTCACTGTCCACCCCTTCTCCCTCCTGCTCCAACCAGGCTGTGCAGGCGACCTGTGACGCCTGCTTTGGGATTTATCCCTCCCTTTGCCCATCCGAGGAGACTCGCTGTTCCCCTCTTGGTAACGCTGTTCTAACTCTTCACCAGAATGTATTTCCTCTTCCTAGGGTAGGTTCCTTTGGCAACTGATGTTTCTCTGGGTTACGTAGGCCTTTTCTCAGCAGGAAAGCTGCAGCCCGCTCCAGGAACACCGGGCTTCTCTTTCCTGCTCTGCCTCCACTATCTAACTGTGTGGCCTTGGGCAAGTCACTGAACCTCTCTGTGCCTCAGTTCTCCCATCTGTAAAATGGGGATAAGTCATATTGAAGCACTTTCGTAAAGCACTTGGCTGCCCGTGGGCAGCGAGTGCTATGTATGTGCTGAGTGCTATTACTACCGAGCGATCCCTACCTTTAAGATACTTAGAGATTTTATTTATTTTACTTTGTGGTAAGATCAAACACCGCATCCAGGTTTGCACACTTCTTCCTCTCTAGCAAAGTGCTAAACCCGCCAGCCTGCCTGGGAATAAATACCAACAGCACGTGGCTATTCTTGCTTTAAGCTGATTCAGGCAGTTAGAAAAAGCATCAGGAGAATCCAAGAGCCTGTATGCGTTGCCATTTGCATACAAAACTCTTGTTTATTCCCAGGTAGAATTGCCAAGTGATGCTCTGCAATCTTGCCTTTAATTGTGATTTGCCTTGGTTATTGCTCTTGCTGCTGGTTGAACCTCAAAGGGCTTTGACATTTGGAGAAACGTGCGGCCCCTGAGCTGCCCGGCCAGAGTGAAGGGTTGGGGCATGGCAGTGAGAACACAAGCCAAGCTCCCCAGGAGTTTCAGGTAGAAATCTGTTCGTCAGTCTGCCTAGAAATTTCTATTTTTAAATGAAATTGTGCTTTGTCTTCCACCGAGATGTTCAGAAACCTGCGACAATGAAAGCAGAGCACGACGTCTGGTTTTTTTTCTTTTTCAAATCTCAAAGCCCTGCCTTGGGTTCGAACCACTTGACAGAATCCTCTAATCGATGATGAGATATTTTCAAGCTTTAACAACTTCCTTTAGGTGGTCTTCAACCCGCGAGCAAGTTTGTCTCGGGAAGGAGGGAGGGTCTCTTCGAGGTGCCTCTCTCTTTCATGCCATCAACCACCAGAGTGAGACTTCAACTTTGCTAACAGTATAACAGAGTATTTCTTTTATTTGAGTGTGTTTTAGGGCTTGACCTAGAATCCACTTGGATCTGAATTGATTTAATGCCATTCGCCTGCTTTTGGCAGTGGGACAAAACTGGTGGGTGACTTCAGCTCGCTGGTGTGAGAGGAGCTGATGTTGGCCCCGGACCTTAGCCCATGTCGTGGCGGAGGAGGAAGCAGGCTTGACCCTAGGGCTCACTGCCCTGCTGTCCCCAAAGCTGCCCTCGCTGCGCAGACCCTACAGGTGATGGTGACTGGGGATGCTCCGTGGCGCGGTGCCCCGTGGGGTGGGGGTATGGAGGCTCTGTGCTGGCTGGACCGCAGCTTGCTCGCTCTTCTTCTCGCTCTCGTTGCCTGGACCTCTCTAGCAGAAGGTTTCCTTGTTCCTTTGGGCGCTTTCTGAGCTATTTACTCTGCCTGTTTGTGCGGGCAAGGCAGTGTCTTTGGGCTCTCGAGGTTGGGGGACCGTGCCCCCGTCCTGCTGCGAAGAGGAGGATCTGGAGCGCAGGAAGGTTGACGGAGCGCGCCAGCTTGCCTGGTCAATCTTTTGAGAGTTTGTTTTCCTTTTTCAGGTGTTTTGAGCCGGTGGGCCCCCTGCTTTTCATGGTCTTCGACCTTTAAAGGCTGGAGCTGCAGCCCTCTCTCTTTCAGCCGTGTACCTGCCACGCTGCTGCAGTGGGAAATCCCGCCGGGGCTCCTCATGGATGCGGCTCTTCCCTAAACCATCCCTACCTCCTTTCCCTGCTAGACCGAGTTACCTTCCAATAGACTCTTTGCCACGTGCTGGGCCGTGCTTTGGCAGATGGGCTCTCCTCTTGCTTTGGCAACCTCCTCGCTTCTCCCAGCTCTCTGGTTTCCATGCCCTTCAGGGGTTTCTTCTCTGCTCCCGCGGACCTGGGACATCGAAGCTGTGTCAGATGATGCCAACCATTTCCCCCATTCCATCCCTTGTTTGAACTCTGTTTTTGTTTTGGTGGTTTGCAAACACGGCTGCTGCTGCTGCTGCTGCTTTTCTTTTTTCTTTCGTGCTGCAAAATATATCTTGATATTTTTTTTTATCTTTCTGGGCCAAACTCTCTTATTTTGTGAGCTTCTCCAAGGTAGATGGTTCTTGCTTTATTGGTAAATGTATGATCCGTTCCTCCTTGCGTGGTGCAAAAAGTGATGTGTTTCGTTAGGCCTCACACAAAGAGCTGGGCTGTGGTGAAAGAAATACCTCTGATTCACGAGCTGTGGTGAGGACACAAGCTGAATGTGTCCGTGCAGCAAATCCCAGTTTTTGGGCTCCTGGTGCTGCAGGTGGGTGAGAGTGCTGCAACTCTGTGCTTGAGTTTCCCATGGGCTCAGCAGCCAGGCTGTGGGGCTGGAGGAGCACTGAGGATGATGCAGGTTAGTTTTGAGAGCATCAGGAAGTGAAAAATGGGCAGGGTTCGGCTGCCCTGAGCCAGGGAGGGGATAATGCAGAGAGGTGTGTGATTGCAGAGGTCTGGTCTTGGTGGGTACCAGGCTGTTGTTCCTGTGTGCAGTTCCTTCTCAGCTCCTCCATGCCTGGAGGTAGCTGTGTTTGTGGTGGAGTTTTGCTCTGCAGGGAGCAGCTCGCTGACTTGTGCATGGCAGTGGTGCTCAGTAAGGTGAGCTGTGTGTGTTCAGTGATCTGCTTGGAGCATAGGGCTGGTGGTTGGGACTCACTGTTCCCAGCTCTGCCCATGCCTTCCTCCGAGCCTGCAGGCAAATAGCTTCAGCACTCTGCCTCAGTTTCCCCATCTCTAAGGGAATAACAGCAATGCTGTACCTACCTCCAGGGGGGGTGCTGAGGGCCCAGGGATTGTGCTCAGCACTCCAACAAACCTCCCAGCAGGGCTGGGTCATGGCTGATGGCCTTTGGGACTGAACGCTGCTCATCTCTCGCAGTCTGTGTTAGGAATCTGCTTGCTGGTTTGGTTTCTCCTCCTCCTTAAGGTGGCGATGTAGAATTTGGATCTCTTGGAGTTCTGGGTGGGTTTCCACGTGTGCTTTCAGCTGTAGTTCTTGGCTCGGGGTGGGAGGATCTGTCTGATGGCAGCGATTCCCCCATGGCCCGCTTGGGCTCGCTGCAGAGCTGGCAGAGCTGCTGCTTTTTGTGGAAGGGAATATTTTCAGGGAGCCAGCATAAAAAGCGATGTATATATGAGATATAAATATGTAGAGAAGTGTAGGATGAGGGTAGATATGTATGCAGAAGTCCAGTATATTTGCATGTCGAGGGTATGTTTGTCTATAGTGGGAGTGTTTACGGTGGAGGGGGAGGGGATTGAGGTGGGCAAAGCCAGGCAGAGCCTGGGGAGGATTTGGGAAAGGGTGAGCACAGGGCACCTCTCTGCCTGACCTTCTTGCGTCCCCATCCCTGCTACACAGGACCTGGTTGTCCTTTTTTTGCTTTTTCTTCTCCTCCCCTTGTTTTTTTGTTGTTTGCTCTGTGTTGTATGTGACTCATCACTGGATCGTGGGAGTGGGAAGGGAGGAGCAGAGAGCCTTTCACCTGCACACGGTGCATGGGAGCAGAAAGGAGCATCACATTGCCTCATCTTCCATGTCACTGCAGTCATTCAAAGAGAAAGCAACACCATGCAGAACCCCTTATCTGAAATCCCTCTAGGTGCTGCTCTCTGGTTACTCGTGTTAAAGCGTTTTGCTTTGCATCTGCTCTTTCCAGAAGGGCATGAGTCAGAAGAGATGAGAGAGAGATGTGGCTAAATTGGTTGAGAAGTGCTGTGCTGGCCGTGCTCAGGCTGTCCCAGAGGTAATTCCTCCACGGGGCAGGATGTTCTGCCTCCCCCCTGGGTGCCACATTGGCACAGTGTCTTTTTTAAAACTCATTAGATGGACTTTTGGGGTAAGGGGATTCATCCACCCTAAGTGCTGTTGGAGGTGCATTAGCAATGGCTCTCTGGATGTGCTGTAGCATTGCTGCTTCGTGCATCAAACCGAGAGCCCCTTGCAGAGCACAGAGCAAGGCTGGTCGTGCTGTGGGTGCACACAGCAGTGACGTGGCCCGAAGTTGGAGGTGGGCAGGGGCTGAGTTTGGGCTGGATGCCCACTGCTCACCAGGGAGCCCATCACAGCACTGCTTGGGCACGGGGTACCCTTATAAAGACACACTGACTCCTGTCCTCACCCTTCAGCTTAGTTTCTTCTGCTGGGTGTCTTCCCTTTGCCTGTCTTTGCAGAGGAGGAGAGGCTGTGCCGAATCTGTAGGGGAAGCACGTGAGCCAAGTGCTCGAGGTCTAAGGGAGCAGTGATGGCGTGTGTGATTTGGCAGCAGTTGTGCATGCAAGAGAAAAGAAAACTGAACGTTATTATTTCCATTAGTGTGTGTGTCCCCTGCATCACTGCTGCATGGCAGGGATGGGTGCACAGCTTTTGATTCCCTGGAGAGCCCAGAAAAGGGACCCTGCTCCCCCTCCAAGTGACTGGGATGAGTCAGGGCCATCCGGTGCAGTATTTTCCTGATTTCCTCATTTCAGTGTGTTTCCATCTGGTGAGCCTGTGCTGTCTGAACTGTCTGTCCCTTGTCATTGCGTGGTGCTGGGTAACCTCAGGACATGTGCCGATGAGCATCCCGAATCCCCAGGGCTCTGGGCATTTTTGATACGTGCATGGATGGAAGAAGGACCGTATATGGGGAGGGGGTGGGCAAGAGAGAAACGGGGGGCAGATGGGTTGGTCTGGGTTTAGGGGTTTCAGATAATGCAAGCATGCGCTGTAGTGGTAGGTAAGGATTTTTATACTGGTTTCAATGGGGCACAGAGGGGCTGGCATCCTTTTTTTGCACTGGATGGAGCGGGAGGGCCCATGGTGTCCCTGTGTCAGGCTCTGGGGACAGCAGGCATGGAGAAGGGGCTGCTGGCACCCACACATGGCCAGCAGCCAGCCCCTCGTTGCTGTGGGGAGGAGGAGAGTTGGTCCAGGATTTTGCTTTACCATCAAAACACCGATTTCTCTCCCGGGGAGAGTTTTGTTCCAGTTCCCTCGAGGTTACAGGCAACCCAGGGGCTGCCCATCATCCTGGGACAGCTCTGTCCCGTGCTCCCAAAGCCCCTCTGATTTCTTACCTCCCCCCCACCCAGCACTTAAAAAAGAATGTGACCAGACATGAGCCCCAGTATCTCTATCTAAAGAAATGATATTGGTGTACTGCAACTGCATTGTATATAAAATTATACAAATATATATTTACTTTCTATTTTAGAAGGGGGGGGGAGAATAAATATTTAAGGTAATTCCTTAGTACTAGGTGTCAGAAACTTCTGTGCAGCATGAGAGAGGCTGTCAGAGGTGGGGAGAGTCTGAACAGCGGGAGCAGAGCGAGTATTTTTACATTATATTGCGCTTGGGCTTCTCTGCTTCTCCATCCACCTATAAATAGACGAGAAAAAAAAGTATATATATACAAATATATATATAAAATATATATATATATATCTAAGCCACATAGCTGTTTTATTTTTGTAACCATGCCTAGTGCTGTCTGAGCAATACGGTGGTGAGGGGGACGGGGCTGGCTGGGGCTCGTGCTCCCTTTGGCTCCATCCTGCATCCTTCGCCGTCGCTGCTGCTCGCTGCTGCCTTGCTGCTTGAGTAGAAGAAGTGGGACAAATAGGAGCAGGGTGTGGGGGGGCTGCGTGGGGAGCCCCGGCTGCTGCCAGCTAGATTCGTACCGTGGCAAGGTGATGGTGCCCCGTGGTGCTTCCTCCGAGGGGCACGGCTTCTTTTTGGTATTTTATTTTTGTGGAAACAAGTGGGAATTCAGCTCAATGGGTGCTACTTGTAGAAGGGAGGATGTGGCTGTGGCAAGGGACACAGCGTGGACACGTCCTGCCTGTGGGTGTGCTGCTGCCTCACCAGGACCTGAGGACCCCTCCTTGGCAATCTGCATGCCTTGGGGAGGGCTGGGCGAAGGGGATTTGGTCCTTTGGTGCTCCTGCAGGCTGGGTGGCATCTCCCAGCTCCTCTGCAGGACCTGGCGCTTAAATACCTCTCTAGGGAAAGAAGAGATCTGGGACCAGTGCTGTTAGGTGAGTGGGATGGATGGTGCAGCATCAGAGCCCTGCACAGCACGGGGAGGACCGTGCTCACTGCAGCTCTGAGGGGAACGTGGCAGGGCTGCTCTGGGATTTTCCTTCAAAGCAATATGGACCCGCCGTGCCCCCCCATTTCCCTGGGCCTGTGTACCCCCTTTCACCCACCCGTGAGGTCCTGCATTCGGGTTCTGAGCTGTGCCTGGGAGAGATGCCAGCAGCTGTCCTTCTGCTCCCCTCCTCTGGGGCCAGGCTTTGGGATTGCCCATGGGCAGAACAATGGGGTCAGGGGATGCTGCTCCCCTCGGCCGAGCTCACTGCCATGCCCTTGGCCCCGTGGGATGCTGTTGGGGCTCAACTCCCCCTGCAGAGGGGAACTCCCCCCTCTTGCTTTTGTCCCACTGCGTCCCCGACCGACTGAGGCATGAATGTAATGTGTTTGGGAGGATGAGGGTGCCCGGAGCTGGCCCCTCTGCAGCGGCACCGTCTCCTCTGTAGGTGTCACCTGTATTTTCCATGATATTTCTGTCTTCTTTGTTGGGGTGGGGTC
>VXAB01007999.1:1744-18227 GCA_013399175.1 Odontophorus gujanensis
CCCCCCGAAGGAATGATCGTTAGGGCTCTGTGCGTTCACTCGGGAAGGGAACGCGAAGGCCTTCCCGGAGTCGTGCGGTTTTGGGAGCGTTTCCTTAAAGGCGGTGGCGGCGGTAACGCTTTCATTGCGGCCACGTGAACGGTTCCTCACCCCGCGCTCCTCAGTGAGAGCCCACCCCATCCCCGGAGCCACCCCATGGGAGGGTTGCGCTGTGTAAGGGCTGTGCTCAGAGCTGTGGTGCTTCGGAGCATCCCAACCCCCACTTTCACTGCCTCGCAGCGCTCCACGCATCCGTGCTCCCCAAATTTCTCCTTTTCAAAGGCAGTGTTGGCTCAGCAGAGCCTCACAGGGCGGTGCACGTGGGCACTGAAAGCAGAGCTGACTCCTATTCCTGCTCCCCCCCACCCCACACATGTGCACCTCACATCCTGTTGCAGGGAGCTCGGGTGGTGTGGGTGCAGCAGCCCTCGCCTCGCACGCATACACACCCATTGCACCACGAATCCCTGCTTTGGATTGGGGTTTGGGCTTTGGGAATGAGGAATGGTGCTCCCCATCACTGGGGAGCTGTGGGACCCCCCCCGGGAGCTGCACATCCCTGTGCAGGACCCGGGTGGGTTGTTCAGAGGATGCTCCACGCGGGTGGGAGCATGGGAGGTGGAGGTCCCTCGAGCGAGCTGATGGAAGCCAAGCAAAGCACTGCCCCTTTGTGCAGGGGGTGGGGGGCTGGGTGGGCTGGGGTCTCAGCAGCTTCCTTCTCCTTCTCTCCTCAGCCAACCTTCCTGGTGGAACTGTCCAGAGTGCTGGCCAACCCTGGGAACAGCCAGGTGGCGCGGGTGGCGGCCGGCCTGCAGATCAAGAACTCTCTCACCTCCAAGGACCCCGACATCAAGGCTCAGTACCAGCAGCGATGGCTCGCCATCGACGCCAACGCCCGCAGGGAGGTCAAGAACTACGTGAGTGCCTCCTATCCCTTCTTGGCTGCTTTGGGATGAGCTGAGTCCTCATTGCTCTCTGCCGAAGCCTTCTGGTTGTTCCCTCTCAGGGTTCTGTGTTGCTGTGCTTCGGTGCTGTGTGTTGAGTTGTTGGGGGGAGAGCCAGGCAGGTGTGAAGCTGCTGCTTTTCCATCTCTCCTATTAAAGAGCTCCTGGAAAGGAGTCTGAGTGGAGCGCTGTTGGAGCAGTGTGCACTGCTTACCTGCTCAGTGACCAATGTTGGCTTTGTCCCGTACCAGAGCAGCTTCCTCAGCTGCTCTCTGGGTCCTCTGGGAATCCCTTTGAGTACACACGTCTGCACAGAGCCCGGCAGACTCCGTGAGTTGGTGGGATGTGGTCATGAGGAGGCAAATCTCAAACAGGGGGCAGCATCCTGCTGGCTCTGTGCAGGTGGGGCTCTGCCCCCTGAGCTGCTTAGGATTAACCCCAGGGCTCTCAGTGACACGATGTCCTTTCACCCCATGGGAACAAAGGTGTGTGTGGCTTTGTGGGGCTGGTGGGGGCTTTGTGCTTTCTGTGTTGGTTCTCTCTCTTATGAGAGAGCTTGGAGTCTGTATCTCACAGGGTGGGGTTGGGTGACTGATGATTGTATTGATGGTAGAGGAAGGGCATCGTAGCTCCTGTTGGCAGTGGGAGCTGTTGTGTTGTGTGTGAAGCTCACAGCTGTGGGGCTTTGGTGTCAAAGTAAAGCAGGATCCTTTGCATCTTCGGGTGCTTCCCCTCAGCAGTTCCCCATGGTGGGCTGCATTGGGCATCCATTGAATGTAGGTTGATTTGATGAGGTTGGTGGGGTCCCCGTGGGGCTGATTGCTGCTTCCTACGCCAAACCCCTCCATCCTGGAGAAATGGGGAGAGGGGTTGTGGGTGTTTTGGGGGCAATCTGAGTAACAGAGGGACAGTGATCCCTGGTGGGTGTTTGGGAAAGGGAGGGGCATGCCTGGATACCCGAGTGCTCCTCCCTTTGTGGTTCGAAGGAGCAGTTGCATAAGTGCACAATCTGATGGACTGCGAATCATCAGAACAGAATGAAGTGGTTTTATTTCTCTTCTCCTCGATAGAAGCAGCCTCGTGTTGGGGTGGTTCACTTTCCTCCTCCCTGAGAGGAGGAGGAGGTGTTGGGTTGGGATGGAGGGCAGTGGCAGCAGTGCACGCTCGCAGCACTCATCCTGAAGGGCTAATGGTGCTCAGGTTCATCTCAGCCGTCACAGGAGGAGAACTGAGACGAGCAGGTGGTTCTGTTGGGGAGAAGAGATGCAGTGTATCCCGGGCTGGGAGGGTGCTGCCTTGTGACAGAACCGAGTGCTGCTCTCTGCTCTCAGGTTCTGCAGACGTTGGGCACGGAGACGTACCGGCCCAGCTCTGCCTCGCAGTGCGTGGCTGGCATCGCCTGCGCTGAGATCCCCATGAACCAGTGGCCTGAACTCATCCCCCAACTGGTGGCCAACGTCACCAACCAGCACAGCACCGAGCACATGAAGGAGTCCACGCTGGAGGCCATCGGGTACATCTGCCAGGATATCGTGAGTACACCTCAAAGTGTGCTGAGCTGTGCTGACCTCTCCCTGCTCACGCCTTCCGTTGGTGGCTCCTCTCTTTCTTCTTGTCCTGGGGATCTCTGTGCTAGCAGTAAAACGCACACAAACAGTGTCTGAAGGAGCTGACCTGCTTTTACAGCACAAATCCAGGTCGCCTTTCGAAGGCGGTGTGCCGTTGTGGGGTGGGAGGGTGCTGGTAGGGAACTGCAGCCCACTTTGGAGAGCCCTGCAGCTGAGTGGTGAGCACTTGGTTCCTTCACGTGGCCAAGAAGCTTGCTGACCTCCTTCCTTTTGCAGAGGGGTCTCTTTATCATCCCCAGTGAAGGAGGTTTTGATGTGTGGACAGGGATCTCTTGCTGTCTGGGGCACTGCTTGCAGAAGGTCTCCAGGTTTTATCAGTCCCAGCTGTCAAACACAGGCTGCAGAAGCCCTCTGTGCTCTCAGACCTGCTGCTGGAAAATAAACCTGGCTGCTGTGGTTTCTGTGAACGCTTTCAGTGTGGGGAAGGCAGGAGGAGGAAATCTATTTGGTATATTTGTTGGGCTGCAGGGGACTGCTTCACTCTCGAGCGTGTTTGGTTGTAGCCAAATCCCTGCCCCTCTCCTGTTGTGGGGTGGGTGCCTGGGGCAGACCCTGCTGGGGGGGATGGGGACAGCAGGGAGCTCAGAGCTCCTCTGGGGGTGGGGAAGGGCCTCAGGTGAAGTGAGGAGCAGCAGCAGGAGTGGAGGGAGGGAAACAGGCACAGTGGGGTGTGGGCAAGGACTGGAGTCTCCCATGTTTGCGCTCTGGTGCTCCCAGTAAACAAAGGCCTTCTTGGCCTTAATGTCATGCAGTTTTTGCTGGTGGAATTGGTGATGCTTTGAAACGTGGAGGAGGTTGTTTAACTGAAAAGTGACTGTCAGTGCTGCTTTTAGGACCCGGAGCAGCTTCAAGACAAATCCAATGAGATCCTGACAGCCATCATCCAGGGAATGAGAAAGGAAGAGCCCAGCAACAATGTGAAGCTAGCAGCTACCAACGCGCTCCTGAACTCGTTGGAATTCACCAAAGCAAATTTCGACAAAGAGGTAAAGGGGAAAATGGCCTCAAATATGAGGGCTGAATCCACGGTCTGTGATGAGAAATCATGCACCACTCTGAGCTGTGATGCATAAACCCCACTGCATCTGAGACCTGGATTGGCTTCCACGCAGCCAGGCTGTTCCTGCCCGTGGAAATGGAGGCGTTGCTGAGTTTTGGGGGTGGGTTTGAGGTGAGCTCAGGCTGCAGCCTGGTTGATGCTCTGCTTCCTGAGCAGGCTCTGCTCTGTAGTGCTGCTGTACCCGCTTGGATCAGCGCTTTCTTTCACGTTGTGTGGCAGTGATCCCAGTGTGTGATGCCTCTGGGAGCAGCTGGGGGAGGAAGGCCTGCAGGGACACCAGGGTGGCTTTTTCCTTGCCCTGATTTGGGTGAAGGATGTCCCTTAGGTCCTTTCCAGGGAGAGTACGGGAAGATGGGATGAATACTGAACCCTCAGCTTCAAAGGTCTCTTAACAGCAACCTTTCCCAGGCTCTGTCCAGCAGATGTGGATGGGCTTCAGAATGTGAGGAGGAGGTGCACAACCTCAGGCTGAGTTTCTCATGGGCTCCAGGGCTGGGAACAGCCTGGGTGTGCAAGTCTGTGCCTTCCTCCTCCACGCAGGAGCACCCAGCTGCTGCCTGTCCAGCACTCCTGGCTGAGTTTTGGCTTTTTTGCAGCCATTCAGGATCCAATGGGCTCTTCTTGTTTTTCTCCCCCAGAATGTGTAGCGTGTTCAGTTCTGTTGGACTTCCCTGTTTTGGGCAGCCAACTAAGCACCTCTCAGTGCAACTGGAGGTTCCCACTCTGGGAAAGAGAGAATTCCAAACGCTGCAGTGAACACTCACCTGCACCTCTGCAGAAGCGTTGTGTGAGGGATCGTGGTGGTGCAGGCTCAGAAATGCATTCTTTCAGAGCTCCTGTGATCTAATGTTGTTTTATTTCTCCTCCAGTCTGAAAGGCACTTTATTATGCAAGTAGTCTGTGAAGCAACGCAGTGTCCGGACACGAGGGTGAGTGAGGGCTGAAGAATACAGCAGTGGGTGAGGATAAGAGCTCTCGTTTTTGGCACTGTTCTGTTCTTGGGTGGTTGACTGAAGCTCGTGGCATTGTAACGAGCAGCAGTGCTGCATGAGATGAACAGTGGGCTGTGAAATAACAGCTGGGGGTGCAAGTTCTCCAACACAGTGAGTTTCATGCTCCGTGTTAGGAGTGGTGAACTCCTCAGGGAGGTTTGAGTTGCTAAGACCATACTGGGTGTGGAGTAAATGGAATTGGTGGAGGGGTTTGGGTTTGTAGGGGCTGTGGGAAGCCACAGCTGCCCTTGTTTCCCTGAGGGCTGTGATAGAGGTCGCCCCTTGGGGCCGTTCTGTACTCCTCCAGGTACGAGTGGCTGCCTTACAGAACCTGGTGAAGATCATGTCCCTTTATTATCAGTATATGGAGACATATATGGGTCCTGCACTTTTTGCTGTGAGTACCTGCACTTCTTGTGTTTTTTTTTTTACTTTTCTTACATCTTTGATGTGCTCTTTGGCTCTGTCTGTGTGCTACCAACACCTCTCCCCTGGCAGAGTCCCTAAAACCAATGCTGAGAGCCCCAAGGGTTGGTTTGCTCAGCAACCCTGACTGGGTGCTGGTGGCTGATGGGACACGAGGAGGTTGTGTTCAGGAACAGAACTGCTGTGGCATCTGATTTCAGATGATCTGGAGCCTCGGATGCTCGGCCGGAAGCCGGGCTGCGTGTTGGAGGTGAAATGATGCTCTAAAAACATTCTTCTCTCCCCCTCCTCTCTTTGTTTCTGAAGATAACTATTGAAGCGATGAAAAGCGACATCGATGAGGTGGCTCTGCAGGGAATCGAGTTCTGGTCCAATGTCTGTGATGAGGAGATGGACCTGGCTATAGAGGCATCCGAGGTGAGCCTACAAACACGCGTGGCCCCGTCCTCAGGAGCACTGCAGCCGTGGCTGAACCACATCTGGAAGTGCTGCTGTTCTCTGTAGCTCCTGCTACAGAATGAGAGCTCAGCCCAGCCCCTCGTGGGGCAGTCCTGGTCTGTGATGAGACATCATGCACCACTCTGATGCTCCGTGATGCATGACTGGAATGGAAGCTGAGACCTGGGGTTGGCTCTGTGCTGAGCAGCTTCGAGCTGCTGCTTGGTTCTGGCAGCTGTACTTAGCCAGCACTCAGCTGTGATTATTGATTCTGCTGTCGAGGGTAAATGCAAAGCTTGGAGTTAAAAAGTTGCACGGGGGGCACTGTCCTTAACCCCCCTTCCATAGCACACATTGGGTTGCTTTCAGTGTAGCTCAAACACACCCTGTCCTGCCTCCCAGATCAGGTGAGGAGGAGCTGCCTTTTTAACCAAGCAGAAAGGGTTTCGTGCCAACCTGGCTGGGAGTCAGAACAGCTTGAGGTAAAGGATTCCTGACAGCTTTGAGAATTTGCTGTGACAAAGAGGTGCTGCTTTCCTGAAGATGGTACATGACAGCTACCTGATTCCTCTTCAGCATCCCTGAGTGGAGTTAAGCTTCTGTAAGGTTAACCTAAATGCGCATTAAGGCGCAGTGCAACGCCAGGAAGTGCTCCTTGTCCTGAATTTGTCAGAGCTGAAGATGGCATTGTGAGCTGCTGCAGAGCATTCTGTGTTCCTGGAGTTGCCTGTGCTTGGTGGGCTCTGTGTTTATGGGCTCTGTGTGTAGGGTCTCTTAGAGGCAGCACCGTCCTATTCCAGTGTGGAAAAGACTGTTGGCATTCTGTGTAATACATTACTTCTGAGTTAAGCACAGAATCATGGGGTGAAAGCAATCCTTCCCCTTCACAGCGGATGATCTGGAGGTGGATTTGGGGTTTTGTTCCCCATGCAGAGGCCCTTAGCATAAACACTGCACAGATCAATAAGAACTTAAACTTTGAGGGCCTCTGGATGAATCATATCCATCTTTAAAAGCAGCTAAATATATATGTGTGTTGCCTGCCCAAAATAGCAAGGATAAAAGGACAGTCAGCATGTAGGTTCAGCCTGTGTGCAGGAGGACCTCTCGCTTTTCCTACTCGGGGTTGCTTGTTAATCACACCTAACAGTACATATTTGTGTTTGTACCACGTGAGGCTGCTGAGGATGTGCTGTGTGTGCTCCTTTGCAGGCAGCAGAGCAGGGGAGGCCTCCAGAGCACACGAGCAAATTCTACGCTAAGGGAGCGCTGCAGTATTTGGTCCCAATTCTCACACAGACCTTAACGAAGCAGGTGAGTTATAGGATCCCTGCTGGGCATCCAAAGGGGGAAAACAACAGAGGATAACATGCAACAAAAGCACTGCTGCTCTGCTTGCAGAGCTCTGCTTTGGAGGGCACACACAGACACTGTGCCACGTCCTGCAGGGCTGAGGCCACGCTGTGTTGCTTTGCTGCTCTGTTCCACAAAGATGTGTTTGTATTTATGATTCCTGAAGAGCTTTTATCGTTCTGTGCCCCTCGTGAGGTTGCTGTCTCCAGGTTGGAGCTCTGCAACCTCAGCTCTGAGGTCACTGTTTTGGTTGCTGCAGAGCACTTTGTGGGGACTTGCTTGTGCTCTGTTCCACAGCCTAATACAAATGAACACAGTCACTTGCTGCAGCAGGTCTGATTATCAAATAAAGCTGTTAATTAAACTGTCTGGGATGGAGTTGGCCTTCTGTGGAGCTGGGGGATGCACATAATTGGGCTGCCTCTCTGCCAGAGGTGGATCTCAGCTCTTCTGGAGCTGAATTGACCCCTGTATATCACACTTGGAAATGAGGCAGTGCTACTTGCAGTAGGATGCTGCTGCCTGTGAGTAGGAATGGGTGTTTTCTGCCGTGCTCATGGGGTGCTGCTCTCTTCCTAGGATGAAAATGATGACGATGATGACTGGAACCCCTGCAAAGCAGCAGGAGTGTGCCTCATGCTCCTGGCGACCTGCTGCGAAGACGACATCGTCCCTCACGTGCTGCCCTTCATTAAAGAACACATCAAAAATCCAGACTGGCGATACAGAGATGCAGCTGTGATGGCTTTTGGGTGCATTTTGGAAGGACCAGAGCCTAACCAGCTCAAACCACTAGTTATACAGGTAGGATTAATGTGAGGCTTGTAAGCAAAAGGTGATGTATTTGAAGGAGGACTCGTGTTTTGTGTGTTGTTCTTAGTGTGGGAAGGTGCTGAGGGCTGCCTGCTTTCCATCTTTGTGTTTAGACCTGGGTAACACAGAGCAGGTGGTTGGGTTCCACAGCTCAGGGTTGCAGGAATGTGCAGGACTTGAAAAGCACCTCGTGCTTCAGTTCTGATCTTACCTGCTGGGGATTAGCTGTAAGAGATCAGAACGATGGCCCTGCTGGCTCTGGGTGACCCTCCCTGCTACCCCAGGCTCCAGTCAGCCACCTCACAACCAACACGAACGTAGAAACAGTGACAAACTCACGTGGAAATATCCTGACTGCCATCTCCCTCAGGCAATGCCGACTCTGATAGAGCTGATGAAGGATCCCAGCGTTGTGGTTCGAGACACAGCGGCGTGGACCGTGGGCAGGATCTGTGAGATGCTCCCTGAAGCAGCCATCAATGACATTTACCTCGCCCCACTGCTGCAGTGTCTGATCGAGGGCCTGAGCGCTGAGCCCCGAGTGGCCTCCAACGTGTGCTGGGTAAGGCAGGGCCCTCTCTGCTGCTGCTGAGAGGCTTCTGTAAGTGAGGAGAGGCAGCTCGTGCTGGTGTGAGTGCACACACAGAGATGCATGCACACTTCCAGGGCTGTCAGGTGACTCGTTCACCCAGCAGACCCAGCTCTTGTTGGCTCTGAGTTATCTTGGGTGTGTTTCGTGGCTCTGATGTGAGGAAAACAAGGGGAGAAATGTATCTGAAGGAGAAAAATGCTGATATTAACGGGGTGTGAAATCGCTGTGAGAGTTGTCTGAGGATGGGTGCTTAGAGGGGACGTGCTGGGGTTGAGTTTTCCTCTGGGGACAGCTGGGTTGCCCATTCATCCTTAGGGAAGCACATGCTACCTCGTTGCCCATCACCTAAGCTTGCTTCAGAACTCATTTGAGGAGCATGGAATCTTTTCTTCCCTGACAGAGCTGCAGTCCCTTGGGTTCACTTGCTGACTTCAGCTGCATCATCTTGATGTGTGTGTGCTACCAGGAAGCATCAATGTCCTCCCCCTGGAAAGAGGATGTGTCCCTCACTCACTGCCTTCTAACAGGGCTGCTCAGTAGGGATTCAGCTCTGAGATGAGTGCACATCAGAACAGCCCTTAGAAGTGACAGGGTCCGTTCTGTGGGTACTGCAGAGGTTTGAGGGTTCAGGTCAGCATGGGAGCACCTCCCCAATCTGCTGTTAAGCCCACGTGGCTGTGGCTTTTGTTTGGCAGATGATGCCTGGCTCGTGTCTTTAGAGGGGAGTGACAGTGAGGAATGTTTCAGCTCTTTGTTTTAATCCACCTGTCTCAGAGCTGTTACAATCAGTCTGCAGCCTTTTCTAAGCTGGGATTTTTAACTTGTGATGTTAACAGATCCTATCTATCTGCCCAGCATCAATACCCTGTGCAGTCCAGGCTCTGTTGGGCTGCTGGGACCAGCAGCAGCATGCAGGCAGCACGACTTGCTCTTAATGTTATGTTTCACCTCTTCAAAATCCCTCCTGCACCGGAGTGGACCACCCTGGATGGTTACAGGCTTGTAAGGGAACTCTTGGCCCTGCAGCTGTTTTTATTGGGCATGTGTTTGTGGAGCTGTGGGAGTGAAGTCACTTGGGTAACAGGAGTGTTTGTTCTGTGTTTCAGGCCTTCACTAGTCTTGCTGAAGCTGCCTACGAGGCTGCAGATGTAGCTGACGATCAGGAAGAGCCAGCAACCTACTGCTTATCCTCTTCATTTGAGCTAATAGTCCAGAAACTTCTGGAGACCACAGATAGGTAACGTTAACCTGGGTTTGACTTGGAAGTTTTGGGGCACAACGTGAGACTGCAGATGTGTGTGCATTCATAACAATCCTCCAGGTTGGCTGTGGAGCCAAGGGGTGATGTGTTATGCCCATCCTCAGCAGCACCAGACACCCCCAGAAGAGAGCAGGGCCCACCTGGGCTGTATGCTGTCCTCTTCCAAACTAAGCTGGAATATAAATAGATGAAGCAAAATGTTTTCTCAGTTCTGCAGATGCAGAATTAAGGTTCACGTTGGTGTAACCTTCTGCCTTCAAGGTCATGTAAGGGTTCCAACCCCAAGTGTGGTGTGTGGCTCAGGGCTCTGAGGTCTGTCAGACATCTCAGAGCAGAGCTCAGCTGTCTTTATTTGCAGCTGAACTCTTTCCCTGATGGCTCAGGGGGTGTTGAGGGGCACCCATGGGTGCTGCTCGCCTCCTGATGCTGTTCCTTCCCAGGCAGGGTTGCAACACGTGGGTTTGTGGTGTGCACACTGTGGGTTTGAGGTGTCTTTGCTGCTCCTGGATTTGCTGTCTGCACGAAGATAATGGAAGTCATTATTAATATCCAATTAACAAAAGTGCCAGAAGTGGCTTTGCAGATTTCATTTACTCTCCAATCTCGGGGTAGAGAAAGGCTTCAGCTGCTACCAATCCACTGAAGAAAAAAGTGTTCCTAAGCACTCCTGAGTGCTGGGAGCTGCAGATAACTCCTTCTGTTCCAGGCCTGATGGGCACCAGAATAACCTGAGGAGCTCTGCCTACGAAGCTCTGATGGAAATAGTGAAGAACAGTGCCAAGGACTGTTACCCTGCTGTGCAGAAGACAACCCTGGTCATCATGGAGCGGCTCCAGCAAGTGCTGCAGATGGAGGTGGGTGGTGGTCAAACCCCAGCATGGATTGCACGAGGTTGCTGCTGGCTGTGTTGTCTCACAGCATCTCAGTTTTCCATGGTGGGGGCATAGAGCAGTGCCTCTCACCTGAGATTTGAAGAAACAAATCATTTTAAAACGGGTTTTCTGCGACTCGCGTGGGCTGTGGAGGAGGGGTTCAATAATGGGGTTCTCTTGGGTTTTCTTTTTCAGTCTCATATCCAGAGCACTTCAGACAGAATCCAGTTCAACGACCTCCAGTCCCTCCTCTGTGCCACTCTCCAGGTGAGCTCTGGTTCGTGGTTATGGGGAGGAGGTTTTGGGGTGCTAAGGATGGGTTCTTCCGTTGGCCACGGGGTGAAGGATTGCTCTGCTTGGCTCAGGGTGGCAGCACACTTCAGCTCCTCTCCTGTTCATTCAGGGGGCACTGAAAGCAGCCCCTTCTCTGCCCAAGTTTTCAGCAGGCCATCGTGCTGAAGCACTGGGATTGAGGGGTGGGGTGGGAGCCCTCTGCGTGCAGAGCATTTCCCTTTGCGCAGTGTGACCTCTGATACTCTTCAGGACTCCTGTGTTTCCTTCTGTGGAGGTTGCACGTGTGGAATTCAGCTGCTAGCTTGAGTTTGCAAAGAGTTTTCTTCATTATCACAGCACCTGAGCCCTCAGTGCTGACAGCAGTGGCTGCAGCAGATGCTTAATGCCATTGAGCAGAGGTTCACAGGAGTGAAACACGCCGTGGTGTTTCCAACAGAAGAGAGAAATTGTTATCAACATCCAACAGGAGGGGAAGAAAATGGGTGATACTGAAAAGGGAAACTGAGACCTGTTACTGGAGCAGCCCGACTCAGTCTTTTTGATTTTCCAAACAGAGCCACTGTGGTCTTGAGATGAATATTTGTGCTGTGCAGTGTTTGTATGTGAGCTGCTCTCCTCTTGTCCTGGAGGGCTTTGGCTGCAGCTGGCCATAAAGAAGCACACGTATCTCAGTTCAACCACCAACATCTGTGTCCATGCCACCTGTGATTGGCAGCAGGACGTGGCTGTGGCGTTGCTGTGAGATGAGGAAGGCTTTTTGTTTCCCACAGGGCCAAATGTGGGCTGGCCAGCATTGAATGGCAGCATACAAAAGGGAGCCTGCAGAACAGCCTATGCAGCAGGAACAGCTTGCTGTGTGGCTGGGAAATGGAGTGCAGCTGAAAACCAACGCAGCTTTGCGCTCGCACTGACAAAGCACATTTCTGCAGCAGCACAATTCAAACAGCAGCTTTGCTCTCTGCACGCTCGGGAGCACTCACAGAGGTGGAGGGCCTCGTTCAGCTCAGCACGCATGGAAGCTCTCTTCCTCTCTTCCCTTTCCTTCTGCAGAACGTCCTGCGGAAGGTGCAGCACCAGGACGCCCTGCAGATCTCAGACGTGGTGATGGCATCTCTGCTGAGGATGTTCCAGAGCACGGCGGGCTCGGGGGGGGTGCAGGAGGATGCCCTGATGGCTGTCAGCACGCTGGTGGAAGGTCGGTGTGCAGGGCTGGGCTGCAGCCCGGGTGCTTCCTGCTCTTTGTGACTGTGTGGTTCAGTGTAAAGCTTGAGCCCCACGCTTAGTTTCCTGCTTTTCCTCGAGGTGTGGTTTTGACAGCTCAGCTCCTCGTGTCTGTCACTCGAAGCTCTGAGTCTGCTGGGTTATTCTGGGCTGTGTTTCTTCAGTGAATTGCTTGCTTTCCCTTAATAACGTGGTTACAGTGCACGTTGTGCCAGGAGAAGGAAGGAGCTGTGCTGAGCACAGTGAGAACCTGCTGCCTCAGAGTGGGGCATGATCAGAGTGATTCACACTTGCTGCTGCCTGAGCTCCCATTGCTGCTTTGGGATGTTTTGTCAGTGGTCAATTTGAAGTCATTGTTCTTATCTAAAAGAGATCCCAGCGGCAGCAGTCGGTGTTTGAGTGAGTCAGAGCTGATTGAAATGGGGTCGTGCAGCCCTGGCAGTGTGAGCTTTGTGGCTCTTGTTCAGCTGGAGCCTGGGGGGGGGGACACACAGCGAGGTGCACCCAGACCTCCAGCAGCACCCTCACTGCCCATGGCTTCTCCAGTGAAAGCCACTGCCCACTGAAGTGGGAACACAGGGGAACCTGCAGGCACAGCAGCACTGGTTTGTTGTGGAGGAGCTGCTGTGTGCCCTCAGCAGAGCTGCTGCTGGGTGTGCCTGGGGGTGCTGGGGAGGCTCAGAGGGAGCAGTGCAGGTTAGCCAACGGGCAGAAAGGAAACCTGTCCTGAGACAGAGAGCTTTTTGCTTTGGATAGATACATCTGTGTAGTGGTAGCAACACAAGTGGTGTGGGGAAGGTAGGAATTGGAGGAGAAGAGTGGACTTTGCAGCGTAAAGGGAACGTTTCACTTGAGTTCTTGAATCTTGCCAAAATGTAAACGTCCTAAGGAAGGCCCTACTTGAACTGTGCAGCTCTGAACAGAGAGGTGGAGCTCCTGATTCCAAAAGAAAGGTGTTACAGCTGCAGGGGAGTGGTGCAGGAGGGCTCAGAGCTCTGCAGTGCAGCTCCCAACGCAGTGTCTGTTGGGCAGGGAGCACTCAGTGTCCTCCTGAGCGTGGGGAAGGGGTTGTTTGATCTTCAGAAGCCTCAAAGGATGGAGTGCTCTGAGTGATTTTAGTCCAGGTGTATGCAGTGCTCAGCTTTTGTGCCGTGTCCCGTGCAGCATGGGTTTGTTGTGTACAAAATGCAGCACTGTTTTTAGGTGGAGGAGAACACAGTGGTTTTCTGTTTTGGTGGATTCCATGTAATGCACAGTGGGTCGGGAGCTTTTTTCTCTAACAAGAATATTTTCTGTGCACAGTCTTAGGTGGAGAGTTTCTGAAGTACATGGATGCCTTCAAACCGTTCCTTGGCATTGGACTGAAGAACTATGCTGAATACCAGGTAGGGGTCAAAGCAGGCAGTGCTGTGCTTGTGTTCTCCCAAACTGTCCTTGCTCTCAGGTGCTGAGTTCTGCAGGCGTGCACCTGTGAAACACCACAGCTTCTGTGATGCTGAAGTGGGAATCAGAGCCCTGTGGATTTCTCTCTAATTACGGGCTGCACACAGAGCCTTAGATTTTCTTAATTCAGCAGAAGGCCTTCATTGAGTTTAGCCCTGGATTTTCACAGCAGTGGCACAGGAGCTGCTCTGGGGGGTGGATGTTGGGTCCTCCCAGCATCCTATTGCTGCCACTGTGGGGCTTCCTGCCCTCCCTGTTGGTGCTGTGTGCTCAGCTCCTCACAACTTTATGGAAATAGTTAATCAAATAAAGAAGCAGGGGCTCATCAGCTGTTAGGAGGGCTGCTACTATTGGTGACAGCAGAGTGTCACTGCTACTTAGTGCTTTATTTCAATGAGCTGACGCTGTGAGGACGGGGAGTGGAAGCCTGACTCAGCAGGTGGGTGTCTGTCTGTTCTATTTGCAGGTCTGTCTGGCTGCAGTGGGCCTGGTTGGTGACTTATGCAGAGCCCTGCAATCCAACATCCTGCCTTTCTGTGACGAGGTTATGCAGCTGCTCTTGGAGAACTTGGGGGTGAGTGTTTCCCTTCTCATTAGTAACAGTTGGCTTGCACGCTGAGGGAAAAAGTGGGAGGTGGGAGAAGCAGAAGTGCTAGGCGTGCTCTGAAGATCTCGTGTTTGACAACTGTGTTGCTCAGTGCTTGAAAGGGATCCAACTCTGTAGAGGGTGAGGATTTACATGTCGAGGGAAGGCCGCTGTTTATTAGCTCCTCCTCTCCTAGGGAAACACAGCCAAAATGTAACGGTGCTGAAATCTGTTCCAGAATGAAAACGTTCATAGGTCTGTGAAGCCACAGATCCTCTCTGTGTTTGGAGACATCGCCCTCGCCATCGGAGGAGAGTTCAAGAAGTACCTGGATGTTGTACTCAACACCCTCCAGCAGGCTTCCCAGGCACAGGTCGACAAGGTAACACAGCCCTGTGCTCTGTGCTTCCTTAGTGTCATAAATGAGGGGGGGGCTGTGGGCTCCGCTGACACGTGCTCTCCTGCTGCCTTGCAGTCGGACTATGATATGGTGGATTACCTGAATGAGCTGAGGGAGGGCTGCCTGGAAGCTTACACTGGCATCATTCAGGGATTGAAGGGAGACCAAGAAAACGTGCACCGTAAGTACTCGTGGTGGGTTGGTTTTATTACTGGATGAAATGATGGGGGGGGGGTAGGAGAGCCTGCCTGGACAGACTCCCTTTGCAGTAGTTGTTGCATCCACGGGCACATCCTTGTTAACTTGCTTCTGTGTGGGAGAGAGTGCTCAGCTGCCCACGCAGGGGATGAGCTCAGAGCCCTTTGTAGTGATTCTTCCTCCTTTGGTGTGTGTGTGTGTGCTCCTTCCCTGACTCAGAGAGCTCAGAGTTTGGCAGTCCAGGAGTGCACGGGCAGCCCCTGTGGGAGGCAAACTGTTAAACTGGGTTTCCATGCTGTAATGAGGCTCCTCTCTTTCAGCGGACGTGATGCTGGTGCAGCCCAGAGTAGAGTTTATTCTGTCTTACATTGACCACATTGCTGGAGATGAGGATCACACAGACGTAGTAGTGGCTTGTTCTGCTGGACTGATAGGGTGAGCATCCTGATCCCATGTGCACACTGTCAGTGTGTTTGTAGTGTGGGGTTCTGTGCTTCTCAGCATCCAAAGCTGCACTTCTGAAGTGTTTGTTGGGTTTTTCAGTCTGCTTTTCAGCCACACGTTTTGCTGGAGGTGTGAAGTGGGTAATGTAAGTGAGGTCCTTAACTGGGAGGGTGAGAATTGGTTTGGGATGAGTGGAAACTGGTGCATGTCACAGGAGTTCTGGGTCTGGGGTTTGTTGAGGACGACCTGGCTTGAAAAGCAAAGCACCCACATCCTTTGGTGTGGAGGAGCTGAGCTCAGGACGTGTGCTGAGCCGAGGTGGGAGCTGATGGATGTGGGATATCTCCAGTTAGTCCCAGTTCAGGAGGACTTTGGTTGTGCTGCTGCTGGAATCAGTGACCGTAGCACACGTCCTTTATAGGACACTGCATGTGAGTCTGATTTCTTCTAGCTGGGAAGAGCTGACCAGAGTCATACTGGCACACGTGTTTGTGGCTCTCAGCCTCAAAACCTTTCTTTGCTTCTTCAGGGATTTGTGTACAGCGTTTGGAAAGGACGTCCTGAAATTAGTAGAAGCTAGACCCATGATACATGAACTGCTAACTGAAGGAAGGAGATCCAAGACGAACAAAACGAAAACCCTCGCTACCTGGGCGACTAAAGAGCTGAGGAAACTGAAGAATCAAGCTTGGTAAGGGCTGACACCCACCTCCTTTCCTCACATTGCATACTTCAGAAATTGGCTCAACTCCTGAGCCTGAACGAGATGCTGCACAAAAGCTGCCTCCTCGAGGCTGCTCTCCATTCAGTTCCCTGTCAGCAAACCCTATTCATGACCCCGTGTGTCAGGAACAAAATCAAACAGCAAAACACTGAGCTGAGTCTGACCAGAGCAGGCACAGACCCGAGGGCTCCATGCAGCAGTCCCAGCTCTGCAGGATGAGCTCTGCTGAAGCACCTGAGGAAGGAGCAGGCTGTTGTGGCTGTGCTGTGTCAGTCTCTTCTGGTGTCTCACTGCCTGAGTTTGGGGTCCACGTGTGTTCGGTTTGGCTTTAACCACCCCTCTCTGCTTTCAGATCTGTTACTGTTGGGACGACACCTGAGGAAAAACCCCCACTGGAAAAACCTTCCAATCTTTTCGACAAGAGAAACGAAAACAAGCAAACAAAAACAAAACAAAACAAACCCAACCAACCAACCCAGAAGTGAGGAGTGTGCGCGGATGCTGAGTGTTTGGGAATGAGAGGATGAGTGAGTGAGGCTTGAATTTCCACGCCACGTTTGGGAATCCCGCCACAGCAGCGGCGCTGTCAGCGAGCTGAGCACTGACTTTGCATCCAAAGCTTGGCCTCCTCTGCTCATCTTCTGGAGCAGGAGCACCGGGCTCTGCTTGGCCACGGGGTGACAGCATGGGGCTGGTGATCCTGGGCCCTACAGCACAGGGAGTGGGGCTGTGCCCACTGGAGAAATGGGGGCCGG
>VXAB01008005.1:0-37952 GCA_013399175.1 Odontophorus gujanensis
GCAAGCCCTCTGTCTAGTAGAGAATCTATCTGGTAAAATGAGAATTGCTGAAGAAGTTTTAGCATTTCACTTGTAAGTTACTCATTAATTCTGTTCACTTCACAGCAAATAAGAAAAACAAGACTAAACAAATTCAGTTCTCCCAGCCATTTAAGGATAAGTATTTAAAAATAAAAATGTTAACTTAGTGAACTGCTAGCATGTTTGTCATGATGTGATCAGGACTATTGTGTGGAATGTAGAAGATGAATTCTAGAAAAACAGGAGTTGTATTTCATGAGGGCTGCTTTAAGAGTAATGTGTCCTGTTTTATTATCCTGACCCACAACATCAGAGGTGGATGTTGGTGGTATGGCAGTAGAGGTTAGGTATTCTCCATTATATTCCATTTGTTACCATGCAGAGGAGCAGAGGAGCAGTCTGAGAAAATAGCATCTGATATTGAATTGCATATAGGGGTGTAACTGAATATCTCCATGTGGAAAATATTGCATCCATTAACATTCATCAGTGTTTGCTGGACATTTATGGATACCAAACAGTGGATGTGAGCACACTGAGGTGGTGGATGGTGTGGTTCAGCAGTAGTGGCAGTGGTGACAGTGGCAGTGGGTCACTTCCTCTAATGGAGATTTTTCTAAGCACATCATGCAGACTTTTGTTCACTGCTGGCAAAAATGCATAATTAATGGTGGTGACTATGTTTAAAAATGATGTTTTGTAGCTGAGAATCTGCTCAATCAGTGTTGTTGTGTCTTTTATCTGTTGTAGTTTCCAAGGAAAAAAATAAAAAGTATTACTTTCAGAGAGGTCTACGTACATCTCAGAGGAATACTTTCTTACCAGACCCCACAAGTATAGTTCAAAGTGCAAAAATCTCAGTGTAGCCCTACAAAACAGGGTATAGGACTCAAGTTTAATAGAAAACAAGTAAGACAGGGCTTACTTGATCTGGTAATGTCTTAGTTTCTTGGAGCTTTACTTTGGCTTGCTTACTGTATCACTAGTTATCAAATTACCAGGAAGCCATTACTTACCTGTTTTAGTTTTAGGAACATCTACTGTTAGTAATTTTGATATAGACCAGAATGACATATATTTTTTCTATATTTTTTCCTGTATTTTTTTCTCAGGTGAACAGGCCATTTTTCCACATCTAATGCACGTTCTTCTTTCCTTTTAGTTTATCCGTGAGTTCCTTGAAAATCCACACAGTCCTCCTGCTAACTTTCCCCAATTTCCTACTCTTACTCTTAGGGATGTACTGATACTGAGCTTGGATGAAGTGGTGTTTAAGTGTCAACCAGCTCTCATAGGCCCCTTACCTTCTAACTATCTAGCCTATGGGATATGTCCAAGTGGATCTTTGAAGAGGTCAGAGTCAGCTCACCTGAAGACCATGGTTGCAATCCTACTTATTGTCTTGTTTCTGCTACGCAAGATCCCTAATTCCACCATCTCATGACTGCTGCATCCAAAGCAGCCCCTCACCTTCACATCCTCAACCAGTCCATTGTATTAATAAGATAATGCACACTGTCAATCTCCTAGTACTATTGCAACTGGAATAATAATAAATAATAATAATATAATAATAAATAATAATATAATAAAATTATATAAATAAATAATAATAAACAATAAAAATTAATAAATTTTAGTTACAATAATGATACATTTTTATCCTCATATATAAGATCTTTTCCTCTTTTCACCCATAATGAGAATAAGTAAATAAAAGAGGAGGTAAGACTCAGGGATAATTTCTTGAGTATTTATCATTTGGACCATGGTTTTTTGAAGAACAAAAATAATACTGGGAAGAGAGTTCACAACTTTATATCTTTTACTTAATATATTATTAAAAATTATTATCATACATCAAATAAAGTATAGTTTCGAATCAGTAATTGCTTTACTAATGTGTGTGTGTGTGTGTGTCTTTCCTAAATGTCTACTTGTATGGATAGTAAAAGTTTCAAATGGAAAATAGGCAAATGTCTATCAGAAGACAGGAAGGCTTATCTGTCTAAATTTTAAATAGACCTTTAAAATCAGGTTTCTTCAAAAATTTTCAGGATATCTAAAGAGATGAAGGATATTTGTATCATACCTATATTTCTGGCTTTGCTATACATCTGTGTTTAAAATGTTGATGTTATTAAAGAGTCTCTGTGGAACATGTAAACCTGCAAGTGACAGACAGTGACGAAAGTTGTGATAAGGAAAACTTGAGCTTAGAAGCACAGATATGAAGGCTGTCTGGCATCTCAAACACTTCAAAGGTAGAACTCTGAAAATATGTCATTTAATTTGAATAGATTTCTTCTGAAAAATTGTGACCTTGTACTTCCACACAGCTTTATATAAGCAAATTTTATCTCCTCTGGTGTTTCTGTGTTCTGATTTCTAATAACTTATAAACAACCATTATCAATGTGGACAGAAAAATCCAATCAAGCAAAAAAACAAATCAGAAAAGTAACTTTAAGATTGATCTACATAATTCCTAGGTATTCCTGCATTTGCCTGCACTTGAGTGTGCACATTACCTTCGTGTGTAATCTGTACATAGCAAGGAGGTAGACCTTTAAGTCTGCTTACCTTAATAGTCCTTTGGTCTGATTGTTCACATCTCTCTGCTCTTGACACTTTTGAAGTAGCTGCTCTGAGAAGCAGTCATACACCTCCCAGCCTTACTGTCCTTCACATTGTAGAAAGGTAAGAAAGAAGGACCAGTGTGTGTGAAATTGGAGGTTTGGGTATTTGTCTTGTAGAGCTATGCTCAAGTACAGAGACATTTTCAGTCACCACTGTTGCTCATCTGTAACTAGCTCAAGAATTAGTATAGAAGAAACAGAGCTAAACAGCAGCAGCAATACAGAGAATAATTGGAAACATCTGGTTAATGTTAAAAAGAACATCAGGCAATAACTGAAAGAAAATAGCCCAAATAAAGTCCAGTAAATGTTCCAGTAGCACAAAACATTTGTAGTTACCCAACTTTTTTATACATAAAAGTTTACAATTGTATTAAACTCCAGCAGTGAATGAATTAATTACTTTATGTCACAGTGGTAGCATTTACCTGAAAAGCAATGAACGTACTCTAGAATTGAAGCTTGCTTGGCAGAGTTTTTTTTTCTTTTATGTTGATTAATTGTGTTACAAACTTCTATTTGACTTTCACTTATATCTGTGAGGTTCCCCTTGTATCCAATTCTTTTTCTTTTTTCCAAAATCATGTATATACACATATTAAAAGAAAAAAAATACCAGAATCAAACAAACAAAAAAAACCTACTTTTAGTATTGACCAGTTCTAGTACACATTCTGCATTTGTGTAGTACATAACAGGAGTGGCAAAAAGGGAGTGTTCAATTGATATGTCCTTGAAGATAAATATGCTTTCAGATAATTCTGTAAGCAAAGACAAGAAATGAAATATAAAACACGCAAGTCTTAACTAATAAATATGACCAAATCCAGACATCTATATTCTTTCATGGGAACAGATTGTTTGCTGCCAACTGCTCTGACACTTCAAGCCAAAATTTTTCCAGTGACAGCTATTACTTCTCTCTCAGCATTGACAGGGTTAATTGAAAACAAAATGCTTACAATTAATATCTTTATTTTATAATCTCAGCTGGTTTAAGTTACCCATAGGGTCAAGATGCTGCCAAAACACCACCTATGAAGTCTATTAGAATATCTACAAAATTAATGAAGTTGGCTTATTATTTGAGCAAACAATATACTTGAGCTTTCTACTTTATTAATTCAGAGATTGCCAGAATGTACATAATGATGACAATTATCTTATCTAGCCTCCAGTGAGAATCTTTCTACTGATTATTATTGCAATGGATCTCACCTTTCCCAGCAAAAACTACAGTCTTATAAAAATTATAAAAAATAGAAATGCTAAGAAGAAAAGAGAGAATTACAAATGTGCCCAAAAGATTTTTAAAATCAATAAATGTTATAGCACCATAATAATNGCAGAGTTTTTTTTTCTTTTATGTTGATTAATTGTGTTACAAACTTCTATTTGACTTTCACTTATATCTGTGAGGTTCCCCTTGTATCCAATTCTTTTTCTTTTTTCCAAAATCATGTATATACACATATTAAAAGAAAAAAAATACCAGAATCAAACAAACAAAAAAAACCTACTTTTAGTATTGACCAGTTCTAGTACACATTCTGCATTTGTGTAGTACATAACAGGAGTGGCAAAAAGGGAGTGTTCAATTGATATGTCCTTGAAGATAAATATGCTTTCAGATAATTCTGTAAGCAAAGACAAGAAATGAAATATAAAACACGCAAGTCTTAACTAATAAATATGACCAAATCCAGACATCTATATTCTTTCATGGGAACAGATTGTTTGCTGCCAACTGCTCTGACACTTCAAGCCAAAATTTTTCCAGTGACAGCTATTACTTCTCTCTCAGCATTGACAGGGTTAATTGAAAACAAAATGCTTACAATTAATATCTTTATTTTATAATCTCAGCTGGTTTAAGTTACCCATAGGGTCAAGATGCTGCCAAAACACCACCTATGAAGTCTATTAGAATATCTACAAAATTAATGAAGTTGGCTTATTATTTGAGCAAACAATATACTTGAGCTTTCTACTTTATTAATTCAGAGATTGCCAGAATGTACATAATGATGACAATTATCTTATCTAGCCTCCAGTGAGAATCTTTCTACTGATTATTATTGCAATGGATCTCACCTTTCCCAGCAAAAACTACAGTCTTATAAAAATTATAAAAAATAGAAATGCTAAGAAGAAAAGAGAGAATTACAAATGTGCCCAAAAGATTTTTAAAATCAATAAATGTTATAGCACCATAATAATTCTGTAAGTGTATAATACTTTGAGATTCCTTGAAAGAGAACATTAAGACAGGGACTAATTTCCTAATTTAAATAAATAACACTAGGATAGGACCTAAGTATCTTACTATTAAAATAGAGACAAACAAATGATATTATTCATTTATCATGGTGGATGTGCAGTATGCCACGGTAGTACAGAAAGATACAAGATCACTGTCTATTATATCATGAAAATTATTTTGAAATATCAGAAGTTGTCTTTAAAGAATGACGGCTCCAAAATGTTCTATGTATTGAAGCAAAACTTGTATTTCATATTGAGGAGCTTAACATCCAGCAGTGATTTAAGCTGTCAGTTTTAAAGATTACAGTGAAAAGTGGAATAAACATTCAGATCCATTCTGCTGGCAAAGATGAAACTTCTTTTTCGTAGGATCAAGATTTGAGATGTTTTGTAGTTGCTAACAGTAACCTTGGAGTATCTAGTATTATACCTTGCAAATGTTAATCTGAATTGTGTCCATTTAACTTAGCTTAGCTGAGTTTGCTGGATGTTGTTCAGTCTACCTAAAAACAATATAATCATGGAAGTACTCAAAAAGCTGCATCTGAATAGAAAAAAAGCCTTTTACAAAAGTCTCCAATTTGGTGTCCCTTAGTTATTTGTATTTTTTAATTAATACATTGATTTTTAAAGGATTTTGTGTTTGGTTTTTGTTTTGTTTTGTTTTCTTCTTATGTGTCTCCTAGCAGTCACGTATCTAATTAAATTATCTCTTCTTTGTGTGTGCTTCAAAGTATTCCTCAGTATATCAATAAAAGGGGATGTATTTTCTGTTGACCACAAATAAAATTCTGAATCTATTTTAATTCATTCTGGAAGCTCTATATATTTTCTTACAACATATTTTTAACATAAATGATTTAATTACGTCTGATGTGTCATCTTTTGACATTAAAAGTATGACACTGCTTGAGACCCCAGGGACACCTGCTACATTTCCTTGCTAGAACAATATTTTCACCAACTTTCTTTCTAATGTAAAGCTTCCACTCAGAGCTTTGTATGACATCTAGGATTCATGCAAAGCACCTACTAAAAAGGTTGAATGTCCTCTGGCTGACCTACACTTAAATTCAGTGTTATTCCTTAGATACTGTGTGGTGTAGAATTTTTACTGAATCAAAAAGCACTTGGAAATTGGGAAGAACAAACAATTTTGACGCAGATGAAAATGGGTAGATGCTCTCTTCCGTAAGTACTATGGAAGTGAATGGAGTTTTCTGAGTGAATATATGTAAGTTGCTGCAGAGCTAGTGTCCCTTACTGATTTCCATGTAACATTATAATAGATACAAAGAACACACATCGTTTGATAAATCAAATTCTCAGATACAGAACATTATTTTGTCAACATTGCCAACACCATTAGCTATGCGTTTTTGCCAGCAACAAAGAAGAGCCTGCAAGCTGTTCTCATAAAAATATGGACCCATGGAGGTGATCCACTGACACTGTAGCCACTGCTGAAACACACCAGTCACTGCCTCACTGTGCTCACATCCACAGTTTGTTCTCCATAATGTTCAGTAAATATCTGTGAATGTCAGTGGGTGCTATCTTTTCCTCATCTAAGAATTCAATTACACACATTTGCTTCATACAAACTTGCCTATCAGGCACCATTTTCTCAAACTACCCCTCTGCTGCAGTCAGTTGTATGGAAACAAAATTAATTGGAGTCACAGAATAATACAATGGTTTGAGTTGAAAGAAATCTTTAAGATCATCTAATTCCAACCACCCTGCTACAGGCAGTGACATCTCAAGACCAGGTTGTTCAGTGTCCAATGTGGCCTGGTCTTGAATGCCTCCACAGTGGGGGGAATTCAGAACCTTGCTAGGCAACATATTCCAGGATCTCACAACCCTCACAATAAATAATTTATTCCTGATATGTAGTCTATATTTACTGTCTTCCAGTTTGAAACTGTTTCCCCTCATTCTGTTGCTACCCTTATGAAAAGTCCCTCCTCAGATTTACTGTAGGCCCCCTTCAGCTACTGATAGGCTGCTATAACATCTCCCCACAGGTTCTCTTCTCCAGGCTGAAGAGCCCCAGCTCTCTCAGCTTGACCTCAAAGGTGTGGTGCTCCATTCCTCTGATCATCTTCATGGCCTTCCTCTGAACCTTCTTCAACAGCTCCATGTCCTTGTGATGGGGGCTCAGGAACTGGATGCAGTACTTCAGATGGGGTCTCACAAGAGGAGACAGGAAGAATAATCTTCTCCCTTGACCTGATGGTCACACTTTTCTTGTTGCAGCCCAGCATACAGGTGACCTTCTCAACTGCAAGCACAAGTTGCTGGCTCATGTTGAATCTTTTATAAAATGGCACTCCCAAATCCAGTCTCCTCAGGGCTGCTCTCATGCCATTCTACACCCAATCTGTATCCAAGCTTGAGATTGTCCTGATCCAGGTTCAGAACCTTGCACTTGCTCTTGTTGAACTTCCTGAAGTTGTCATGGGCCCACCTCTTAAGTCTGTCCAGGCCTGTCTGGATAGCATCCCTTCCCTCTAGCTTGTCAACTGAATCATTCAGCTTGGTGTTGTTTGCAAACTTGCTGAGGGTACACTCGGTCTGACTGTCCATGTTGCCTACATAGACGTTAAGTAACACCAGTCCCGACACTGTTCCCAGAGGAAAGCCACTCATCACCAGTCTTCACTTGGACATTGAGCCAATGACCACAACTCTCTGAGTGTGAAAGTCCAGCCCATTTCTTATCCAGTGAGTGGTCATGTATCAAATCAATTTTTCTCCAATTTGGTGACCAGGAGGTCATATGGGACAATGTCAAATGGTTTGCACAAGTCCTGTTAGATGACATCTGTTTCTCTTCCTTTATCCACTGCAGTAACTCCATCATAAAAGGCCACCAAGTTTGTCAGGCATGACTTACTTTTGGTTAAACCATGTTGGCTAAACCAATCACCTCATCTTTATTTTCCACGTGCCTTAGTAGGGCCTTCAGGAAGAACTGCTCCATGATCTTGTCAGGCCCAGTGGCCAGACTGATCAGCTTGTAGTTCCCTGGACCTTCTTTTTTTCTCTTCTTGAAAATGGGGGTTATGTTTCCCTTTTTTCAATCAGTGGAACTTCATCAGACTGCCAAGACCTTTCAATTATGAAGGAAGGTGGCTTGGCAATTTCATCCACCAGTTCTCTCAGAACCCAGGGATGGATCTCATCGGATCCCTTGATCTTGTGAACATTCAGGTTCTTTAGATGGTCTCTAAACCTGACCTTCATGTACAACAGGCAGATCTACCTTCTCCAACTTCTTACCATTGTTTTCTGCAACTTGGGTGGTGTGGTTAGAACCCTTGCTGGTGAAGACTGAAGCAAAGAAGTCACTGAGCACCTCAGTTTTCTTCATACCCCTTGTGACCAGGTTTCCAGTTTCTTTCTGGAGAGGGCCCACATCTTCCCTGACCTTCTTATTATTACTGATATACATGTGGCTGGATTTAATTCTGTCTGGATTTTGGCTTTCCTAATCTGATCTCTGGCTGCTCAGACAACTTCTTTGTAGTCCTCCCAGGTAACATGTTCCTGCTTCCACTCCCTATAGACTTCCTTCTTGAGCTGAAATAAGTCCAGCAACTGTTTGCTGATCTTCAGAGGCTTCCTGGCATTGTTTTCTGGCTTACTTTTTTTCTGGTATGCCCTTCTGGACTTGAAGGAAGTCCTTGACCAGCTTTTTGAGCCCCTCTTCCCTCCAGGGCTTTCTCCCATGTCACCTTGCCAAGTAGTTTCCTGAAGAATTCAAACTCTGATCTCTGGAAGACCAGAGGAGGAAACTTCCTATGCACCCTCTGACACACATTTTGAACTCCACCATTTTGTGGTCACAAAATCGGAAGTAAAATTCAGCCTCTACTTCCATACTACCACCATCCACCTCTGACACCTTTGTTGTCCCACATAATAAAATAGGAGGCATTAATTTCACGTGAGACCTTGTATTCTTGTCAGTTTTACAAAGAAAAAGTCTAGACACTAAAGATTACTTGATTTAAATCGAGAGTCAAGAATTTTTATAGTCTTTATTTTTGTTGAGTTTTTTTGTTTGTTTGTTTTCCACTACATATTTCGGATTTCAGAAGATCTTTCATTTTGTGAATTTTTGAATTTTCTTTTTTTTTATTGGTTTTTTTTTTTTTTTAGAAATTAAATTGTAATGTTTCAGTACAAACCTGCAATGTTTCTCTGAAGAAATGGCATTAGTTTTAAGTGAAAATGCACTACAAGGTTGTCAGCAAACCAAAGAGTTGGTGTACTTCAGAGAATACATGTGGTAGTCCTTTTGTTACAATATGTACTTTTTTTTTTTTTGTATGTGTCTGACACTTAATGGCAGAATTAACAATAGTTCATAGGTGGTTGCCAAAGAGTAAAGTAAAAAGATTTGGTAGTTGGACTATTTTGCGTGATAACACTTTAACCCAAAATTCTGTATGAATTTATATTAGAGTAGAAATTTACATGTAGAAAGTAGTCTTCCATTAGCACAATTTATCTCCCACACTTATTCTGTGTGAGGTATATAAGTCATCTACATAAGTCAGTTTAAATGGCTATAACTTTAACTGAATTGTTCCAGTCTGTTGCTTTCTCATTTGCCAGTAGCTTAGTACTTGGTAACACTTAGAAGATTACTAAATTCAGAAGATCCTCTTCAAATATTTTTGCCATTGTCTTCACGAAGAGCTGTATGGTACTTTGAATCAACATGAGTCAACATTATCTAAGAGATATTAAATAAAATTTTCTGTAATTAGTGCAGAAACAATATGTACAGAATTTGAATGTGGCTACTCATGTGATCTGGATATTATGACCAGAGAGATATTGAGTATAGTAAAGTAAAACAAACAAACAAACAGACATAGATTTCAAATTTTACCCTTTTTTGAATTCTAGATTTGGTATTTGCAGTTTCATCTCTGCATATAGATATATGATTAAATACATGTAGGACCTATAGGATTCATTTCCAGGGTTATTGAATGTTACATTTAACAGTCACAAAGATGCTTGAATCCTCCTATTATAAAGGATTTCTACCAACAGAGGCTTCCTGAAATGAGTATTACCTGGTGGCAAGTAACTATTACATTAGTGTCCGCTTTAAATATAGACGGTAATAATTCACTGGACAAGGAGAAAAACTCCTTAAAAATGTTCCATAATCATCATAACAATTAAAGTGTCAAGAGGAGATGGAACTAAATGATCTTTAGAGTCCCTTTCACATGCAAGTCATTCAATTATTCTATTATCATTATTGCTGAATAATTCTGTGTGATAAAAAGTACTTGATATCAGAGGAGTCAAGAACTAATTAAGATTAATTTTTGTTTAATGACATGTGGTCAAGCAGTGGAACTGAGCAGGAGTCTAGTGAGTGCAGTTCCCTGTAACTATATATTATGTGTTTTCTTGACTAGGTGATGTTTATTGTATAAGCACAGTCGATTAAGCTGGTGTCAGAATTGTCAAGAAATACACCCACAGAGTGAATCCAGTACTATAGCTGTCAACAAGTACTTGATTGACTTGATTTTCTACATTACTCCTGCTAAACAGATTTCCCTATCTGTCTAGGCTGTGAAATAGAAATGTTTAAAGATCCAGTTGGATTTAAAAATGTACAGACTGAAAGGTGGTTTCTTTTTCTTTTTCTTTTCTTTTCTTTTCTTTTCTTTTCTTTTCTTTTCTTTTCTTTTCTTTTCTTTTCTTTAAGAAGAAATTTTGAAAGAAAATTTGAAAATTTCTTTGAAGAAAGAAGAAAATTTGTTCTGTGGGATATCACTTCCAGATCTTACCTCTGGAACAGCCTACAACAGGGAAAGTGAGCAAAACTAGTGAGCAGAAGAAAACCACAGCTATGTCTTCATATTTTCACAGAGGGTACATTTATATACAATTTAAACATTTTCTGTAATGTTAATGCACTTGTACAACAGTCTAAATCTGTGTGAACAGATCTCATCTACTCCTATGTAAAGACCAAATATATATATGATATATAATATTAGTACGAAAGAGTGATCTATAATAAAAAATTTGTGATAATTGCTCCACAGTTTACCTTTGATTACTTTCAAATATGCTCTTTCTTAGATTGACATTAATTCCTTTAATGTGTCTTTTCTTTTAAATTTACATGCAGTAAAATCATGGCTGACTAGGTACATATAAAACAGGGTACACAGTAAGAGTTAAAAGGAATTTCTTATGTTACAATGTCTACATTTTATCTAATATGATCTAGACATTTAGACTGATATTTTGAACTATTGTCCCAAGGGAAAACTGTATTCTGTTTAAAATCTCAATAATCCAGCTGGAAAACTGCAGTGAAATAGAAGCTAACGTGAATCCTTTACAGACATGAGAAGGCCTGACCCATTAAATTATCTTTTAATTATTGCTGATATTGTTTCTATCTTATATTTAATCTAACACATCCTGATTATCATGCAAATAAAAAGGCATTTGTTTCATTTTGAAATGTTTCTCTTCTATATTTGTGTTGTACAGTATCACGTGCATAGAACACTAACATTTAAAAAAAAATCTATCTAATCACTTAATAGTAATTATGTGGGTTGTACAAAAGAGTTTCCCATTGATATCCAAGGTTTTCTTATTTTTTTAGAGTATTACTATTGAAGTCCATATAGTCCTTAATATTACTATACTGCCTTTTGCCATTCCCTGAGGACAAATTATTTTATAATAGTCTAACATCTAATCCTTACAAGGAATGGCCTTTCATTCTGAAGTTCATTTGATCCAGTCATAGTAAAAGTGTTTGTATGTAAGGGAGAAAGCGACTTACGCAATAAACTCTGTCTAAAGAAGTAAGAAGAAAAGTCCCAGTGTCTTGAAAGTCAAACACTGCTCAGCTTGACAATTCTATCTGCACTTCTCAGAAAAATACACCACAGTCTTATCTTTTGATAAACAAGCTTATTGAGAACAAAACTGTTATCTATAGGCACAGAAGCAAAGAAAAATTATCTTCAAGTAAAGAGGTTTAATTATACAGGCTACCAATGGAAGAAAACTGGGTTGTGATAGAAATAAGTGTAATTCTGAAGATCCAAAAGGGAGAAGAATGATTTTTTTATACATAACTAGTTTCTAATTGAAGGCTATATTCTAACCACATGAATAAATAAACAGATTAATTGAAAAACCTTTGCCTTCATATTTGTCAAAAGAGAAATTCCTATTAAGGAATTAATTCCTCTTAATTCCTATTCCATATTAATTCTTTTGTATGTGAAAAATACTATCACAATGTTCCCTATAGGTCTTTTGTGTGTGTGTGTATGTGTGTGATTTTGTTTGTCTGTGTGTTTTCCTTAAGTTAGTATATTCCATGGCATGTTCCATGATGTAGAGTATGAATACTAATTTCTGAAATGCACATCACATTGTACACAAGACTTCTGGTTTCTATTGATCATATTTAAATTTCCTTTGATGTGTAAAGGTAACAAGTTAAATTCAGAGAAATGTTCCTGGCCTGACTGAGAAAGGAGTTTGAGATTCCCATAAGTAGAGTTCAGGTGTTCACACTTCTCTTATTGTTTTGTGCAGTGCTGGAGAAAAGTCACATGTTTTTTGCAAGAATATTGTTGGTTAGCTCTGAAGAGGACAGACAGGTGGACTGGATGACCTTTGAAGGTCCCTGTCAACTACTGTATTTCACTTCATTCCTTTCCATTCTGTTTCCACTCTACTCTACTCTACTCTGCTCTACTCTACTCTACTCTACTCTTTTTACAGAGGCAAAAACTGGTAGCTATTTGATGCATGGCTTATAGATATCTATGATCACTGTGAATTATGTGATTCATACCAAAATAGTAAAAGGCTTTTCAGTTAGCATGTAAATTTGCACCATTGTGTATCCAACACAGAATGCTTCTAAGAATACTTGCCCAAAATTAGCACAGATAATAATAGTTATATAATATTAGAAATAGTTCCTTCTAAATAAACTCTTTTCTCTCCACATATTGCATTCACTGTATATTCTCTTCTTATCTATTTTGAGGAGGACAGCAAAGGGGCAAGGATCTCTTTAACTCAATTGAAAAGGACAGTTCTAGTAGAAAACAATGTTAGTCATAACACTGGTAATCGGTTTGATGCTATGACAGTGAATTCAACTTGAGGATAAACCAGACAGCTTCTAAGAATCTCCTGTTATATAATATATTCAGTCTGTATTAAATTTTATTATGCAACAATTATTATGGACACTTCTGTTAGTTTGAAGGTTTTGATTTTACTTTTTCATCACAATCCTTTGAGAAGAATCATTATATCATTTCATTTTCATGCTAAAATATTTCTTAATCTCTCTGCTCTGTTTTGGCTTCTAAGTCAAGCATCGCTCAATCTCTTCTGATCCACAGTTTAAAGCTCTTTATTCTTAGACTAAGTAGGATCTTATGCTGTTTGCATAGAAAAATAGCACAAGAAAAATCATTTTAAACAAAAAACAAGCCAAGTAATTTAATGAAATATGGTTTAAAGGCATTTTTTATCAATTTTTATACTTTAAAGAAAATTATATTATACTCATTCATGCCTGTTTTGATAGAATTTTTGAATAGTGTCAGGTTATAAATGTGGAATGTTATCAGCCTCTGCTTTTGGATGGATGGTTAAAAGGTGAACAACTGAAAGCGCCTACTCTGTCAGCAACTGAACTTACTAAACTTACTGTAATTTTAGAAGTAAATCTAATTAAATATCTACAGCAATGAGACAGAAACAAGTTTGAAATCAGGAATATAACAGCATATTTGAAGACAGTACAAAGAAATTATTAGGACATGCAGGGAGAAAATTAGAAAGGCAAAATCCAAGTTTAATTAAACCTGGCTTAATTCAACACTGGGATATAAGAAAACAATGAACTTTTTTACAAATATATTAACAGTAAGAGGAGACTAAAGAAGGATCTCCATTTTTTACTGGCTGCAGCAGAGAATGTGACCACAAAGCATAAGGAAAAGGCTGAAGTTCTCAATGTGTTCTTTACATCTGTCTTTAATAGCTGGAGTATTCCCTGACCTGGAAGTCTGGGATAGGAAGCAGAAAAAACTGCTTATGATTCAGGTTGAAACACTTAGACCCTACTACTCCACCTGGAAGTCATAAGTTCATGGGGCCAGATAAGATCCACATGAGGGTGCTGAGGTATCTGACAGATGTGACTGCAAAGCTACTTTCCATCACCAGCATTCCTGACCGACCAGAGAGGTCCTGTAGGACTGGTGACTTGTCAGTGTGACTTATCTACAAGAAATGTTGTAAGAAGGGTCTGGAGAACTACAGGTCTGTCAGCCTGATCTCAGTGCCAGAAAAGGTTCTGGAGTAGTTCATCTTGAGGGAGATCACACAACATCTGTGGGACAACTGGAGTATCATGCCCAGCCAGCATGAGATCACTAGAGGCAGACTCTGCTTGACCAATCTGATCTCTTTCTATGACTGAGCGACTTGCCTGGTGGATGGGGGGAAGGCTGTTGATATAGTCTACCTAGACTTCAGCAACTTCTGTCTCATCCTGCCTATGTACCTATAGAACCCCTGTAATAAAAATAAGTGCTNGAAAAGGTTCTGGAGCAGTTCATCTTGAGGGAGATCACACAACATCTGTGGGACAACTGGAGTATCATGCCCAGCCAGCATGAGATCACTAGAGGCAGACTCTGCTTGACCAATCTGATCTCTTTCTATGACTGAGCGACTTGCCTGGTGGATGGGGGGAAGGCTGTTGATATAGTCTACCTAGACTTCAGCAACTTCTGTCTCATCCTGCCTATGTACCTATAGAACCCCTGTAATAAAAATAAGTGCTGTATTNTGCTGCCTGCGTCCTCTGCTCCATTTCTTCTGCTAGGGGATGGAGAGCTCTTGCAGTTGCAGGCAGGTTTCCTTTAAGAACTGTGAGCTCTGTTCTGTTCCTATGCCCTCAAGGACAGTTTACCAGGAGATCCCATCCAGCAGTAACTTGAGCAGCAGGAACTTTGCTCTCCTGTAGTTCAGGGTCCTGACTATTTTTTGCCAGGTCTGCATTCCTCCAGATCACAGACTCCAGCAGGGCATGATCCAGCCCAGGCTCTCTCCAATCTTAACCTCTCTAATGCACTTCTCTGTATTGGTGAGCATCAAGTTCATAGAGCTTCACCTCAGGTCATCCTTCTACTACCTGGACCAGGAAGTTATCCTCAACAGACTCCATCCTCAACAGACTCCAGGAATCTCCTAGATTGTCTGCCACCAGCCATGCCACTATCCCAGCAGGTATCCAGGTGGCTGAAATCCCCCATCAAGATAAGAGCCTGTGTGTGCAACACCTCCCACAGTTGAAGCAAGAAGGCCTTGTCAGCAGGTTCCACCTGCTCAGGTGGCCTGTCGTAGACCCCAACCACAAGATGTCCTTTACTGGACCAATTCCTGATTTTAACCCATAAGCTCTCAGTCTGGTCATGGTTGTTAATCAGTTCAAAAAGATCAAGTGCCAGGTCCTGCACTTTGACCACAAAAGCATCAGGGAATGCTACAGGCTTGGGGCAGAGTTGCTGGAAGACTGTATAGAAGAAATGAACGTGGGGTTGTTGGTCAGTTTTCAGCTGAACATGAATCTGCAGTGTGCCCAGGATACCAAGGTCAATGGCAACCTAACTTGTATGGGAGACTCGTTAGCATCTTCTTCCAAGTAATCAGAGATTGGATGAGAGGAAATGGCCTCAAGTTGTACCAGGGGATGTTCAGGTTTAATGTTAGGAAAAATTTCTTCTCCCAGAGAATGTTTAGGCACTGGAAAGAGCTGCCCAGTGAGGTGGTTGAGTCATTGTCCCTGGAGATGTTCAAGAAACATTTAAATGTTGTATTAAGGGACATGATTTAGTGGGGAAATATTGGTGGTAGGTGGACAGTTGTAATAGATGATCTTGGAGATCTTTTCCAACCTTGGTGATTCTATGATTCTATGATTCTATCTGTCTAAACAAAATGCTATAATGAAAACAACTTCAGCAGACCAAAAAATTTTAATCATTAAACCTGACAAATTCCATAATAAAAATCAAAGTTCAGCAAAAAATTCCTCTGTTCACCTGCATAAGTTAACAATTAGTGTCAGGCTTTACTGAGGCATCCAAGCTTCAGTATATAACTTCTCATGAGGTAGACCATATTTAAATCTATTCTAGCAGCTAATGATTAGTTCCAGATGAAAATTTTGGATTAAAAATACTTTCATGGAATTTCCACTCACTGGAATGCTTTGAGAAACATTTTCTTCAGATATATATATATATATATAATTTTTTTTCCAATTAAAAAATTCTCCTAAATAACTGAGTCTACGAATTGCCATTCAGTCTTTGCTTTCTTTTATAATCTAACATTTATAGTCAGATTATAACCTGTGTCTCCCTCAGCATGTTTCCCCGTGATAAACCTTCTCTCCTTTTAAATGCATTTAAATTGTGTCAGTTACTTTGACTTTTCAGTAGCGAGTCAGTCCCCACCAAGTCAAAGCAGACAAGTTGAACTCTGAAGTGAGATGTGGTGCAAAGTCCCACTTCTGAAGAATTTAGAAATGCAGAGTTGGAACTATGCAAGTGAAAGCATTTGATACGTTTTAAGGAGATGAAGAAAACACTGCAAATAATGATACATTCTATGTCAAAAGAAACCATGAGTGTTAATGAAATTATACCAAAATATTGTTTTACAGCATGCTATGATCATGACAGTTGTTCCTGAAAACTTTTTGATAGGATATTGTAGATAAGTAACTTTCTAGGATAAAACTGAAGTTTAAAGTATGGTGATCACAAATTTAATGAACTTATTCATTACTTATTAAATAATAAGATAAATTAAATAAAGAAAAAAATACTGCTAAAAAGCAACATGTTGATAGGTTAAATCTATTATCTACGTATAATTGATTTATATCAATTTTATGTAATAGATCACATAGTAGGCACACTTGATTTCAATCTTCTATCATTTTAGTTATCAAGTGACCTACACTTTGAAGGTTACACACGTCTATTACATTATAATTTTAAAGCTTAGAACAGAAGTCACATACTATGATTAGATATTAGAGTCTTCTTTTACACAGAGATTAATAATGTGATCTTATCAGGAAATTTTCTGCAGTGTTTCAACTTCAGTCAAGCACTGAATCATCTCTGAAGGACACTAATTAAATCACAGTGAATTCATATAGAAGCTTCTTTACCTTGAATATTACATTTCTGGTTTACAGATGCTATAATTATAAAACAATTAATCAGCTTAAGTAGATGATTTTGTAAATACAACAGTTTAAACAGCTTGTTTAAGCATGAAAATCTGAAGTTCAATTTCCTTGTGAATTTCTTGTAGTATACTTTGAAATAAGATTGACAGTGCAGAATTTATCTAATTAGGACATGAGCATATGCTAGAGGCAAGCCAACAAAGAGCTGTTCAAGGAAAAAAAGAAAAAGAGAGAAAAAGAGATAAAATTAAGAAAAAATGCTAGGGATTATCAATCAGGAATATAAACATCAGTAAACCTTACAAAATTAATCAAGTGATGAGTAGCCAGAAAGCCTTGTTGGTGTTTTTGTTGTTGGTGGTTGGCTCATTGTTTGTCTTTCTGAACTTTTTTATAGCTGTACTTCCAGCAAGAATTTTCAAGTGTCATGGTAAGTGAACCCAGAATTCATAATAACAGCTCTGTCATAATTTTATTGTTTTTGTTATCAGTATTCTGCATCATAACACTATGTGGAATATTGGGAGTTAAAGAGTTAATGCTAGAGTTTTGTGGATTGTTGATTTTTCCAGGTACCTGGTTCTCAGAAGAGAAGAACTACATATCTCAGAAGACTTTCACTGTTCTGTTTCCGTTTTCCACTTAAAGGGAAAAATAAAACTATTCAGGAGTCACAAGACTGCCCCTTCTTTTACTCCTTGTCTCTGTGGTGTGCACTCCATAGCCATCTCACCTTCAGCAGTGAGTAAGTAAGGCCTTTGGTTTTGGTCATTCTCTCTCATTCTATTTATTTCATTAGCTTCAATTAAAATTATATTGTATTATATTGCATTATCTTGCGTTCCAATATCATATTTAGTAAATTAGTTTTCTCCCTTAGCTTGTTACCACTGTTTTGCTGTTAGGTTCTTCTCTCAACCCTTTTCCCCTACCCAACACCCCTTTCCCCTATCTCTGGGTGTGGGTCTGTGGATCCCCCTTACCCATTACTCACAGAACTGGCCAAAAGTCAGGCCAAAACCGTTGAAAAGCTCATCCTAAAATAATAAAAATTTTCATTGTTATTTCATTGAAGTTATCCTACTTTGAAAGATCAACAGATAACTAAATGTCATTCACCATAAGTCCAAAAAAAGTTTTACTCTTTAAAATGACCAGCCCTTGGGAAATTCCATTCCACATAGCAATACTGTGCAAATCAATACTGTACAAATCAAGTGAATAATCCAAGTCATTTTACAGAGAAATAAACCTGGGAAAATTGGAAATAATAATTACCATAATGACTAAATTTACAATTATGCAACTGCCCATCAAAGGAGTAAGGAACCTGATGATAAAATTGAAAATGTTCTGAACATTAACATTCTTTCAAATATACTCCTGAAGTAAAATTAGTTGTTTCGTCACATTTAAAATTTGATGAATTAATGTAGATGAAGTCAAGCAGAAGTGATAGATATGGTTAAAATGCCTTCCAGAAAAAATCTACAGTTTTAGTAGCTAAGCTTTCATTAATTCAGATGAAAGCAGTAGAGATGACCACACAATATGGCATATTTGGGAAAATGTGCAAAAGATAGTAATTTAGATCAGTAAATTTGATAAAGAAACACCCGAATTCATTTGTTCTCTGCCATTTTTGCAAGTCATCTTAAGAAACTAAAGCCACTCTCTCCTTCAGTTTTTGTTTGTAAGTGGGAACAGTAATACTTTGTGATTCCACATTTTGTTGTCTCCCAAGATCTTGCTTCCATAGAAGTAAAATTCATTTTAGCTATACTGACCAAGTTAAAACAGCAGTCTCTCTCAAATGGTTAGAATTTTATTGTTTACCAAATTTTGTATACAGTTGTAATCTGCTTCTGTTCAAGAAGGGTAGAAAATGTGCAGACTATATCTATTTGCAAAGGTAACTACGTACATCCCTCAGGTATTTATCAGTGTTTTTTTATACTTTTTTTTTTTTTTGTATGTGTGATGTGTAGCCACAAAGGTGCTTCAAAGCCCAGATAGCTGCCTCTATTTCTTGTGAGATGTCCTCAGGAATGGCTTTGGCTAACGATTTCCTTAGAGAGGATTGGAGAGGCAATAATCCATCAACACTGATGTATCTTAAAACTATTTCAACTTTGTAATCACGTCTTTTCTAGCTGTTATCACCTTTCTGTGTTGCATGATTTCAAAAGAGAACGTGAACTATAGTTTTTTCTTGCAGGATTTCTGGGATTTTTCTGCCTGAGCTTTGATATCACCTACCTCAGATGCAGATGGTATCTCTATGTAGACTCAATTTTGTCTGTCAGTCACAGATATCAGATCTCTGTAGACTGAAATTCTCCAGAGCCCCCCAATAATGTATTCTACTGATGAAAAATTTGGTCATTTTTATACAATAATATTTTAAAATTTCCTCACAAAAATCATAAATATATTTATATTTTTAAATGACCAGATATTAGACTGTCAAGATTTTAGAGTAATAGAGATGTATAACTTCTAGCAGCGTTCTCATTAATGTAATCTGAATTTTCTCAGGATCCTTCCCTTCCAATCTTTTTATTTTTATTTTTTTCCAGAATCATTCTTATGCTTCAGGGAAATAAACCCTTTTGTTTACAGAAATTATTCTCCATAGCATAAAATAATGAATTAATGTTAAAAAGTACTTATCTTGATTAGAAATGTTATTTAAATTGTAAGTATCATCAAACTATGAGAGTTAAAGATTTAATAAAAACTTTTAAAATTTTGAAATGTAATGTTAATAACATACAGACATTTTCACTGTGTTTTACTTTCAAGATAAACTAAGTTTCTGCCTTTCTGTTATTAACGTGGATGTATCTTTCTTTTTTTTTCTCTTTCTTTTCACACTTAGTTGGTGTACAATCTTATTAATTGGCTAGACTTGTTAATACATGATTAGAGTTCAATATAAATCACTGTTAAAGTTCAGTAATCCTGTGTTTCTGCCAAGTCACTGCATTTTTTACTTCATCTCAAGTTCGAGTCTATAGCCTGTACAAATTATACATACAGGTGAAGATTCTTGTGCATATTAGCTAGTTCTAATTAGTGCCATTCTGACTGAGCAAGCACCTTATCCCTGTCCCACCACTGTGACTTCTTCATGGGAAGAAATCAAGTGTAAACACTGAAAAGTACCTGTAGTGTATCAGAAATTGGGACTTTTAAACCTACACTGCTAAATAAAGGAAAACCAAAGAGTGAGTCTAAGCCTCACATCTCTATCACCTAGAGAGAATTTTGATGTTTATCTCTCCTCCCAATAATTTTGGCCTTTCTTTGCTGCACAGAGTTCTCCGAGACTGTTCTCAAGAAATTTCAACTCTCCAGTCCCCACAGATACTGTCAGGTCACCCATTCCAGGCATTTTCATGCTGTATAATATCTTCTCCCACCTTCTTTGAATATGCCATCCATGCATATGTATACTTATATACAACATCTATGTCTGTAGCATTCATTCATTGATTCTACATATATAGTACTTATGTTTTTCTATATGTTGTAAACATCACATCACTCTGATAAGCCACAACATAGACTTCACTCTCCTTCTGACTCTTTGAAATCTCATCAATAATATATAAATAACAAGAATAATCTATGGTAATTATACAAAGCCTACCATACTCACAATGGCCAAATGGTATGTTTTGTGGAAGCAGTTATTCTGAAATATATGGAACAAGTCCAAAGTAATATATACATGAGACACACAGCTGAAATTGGTGTTCTTTTGGTAGCTGATGTTATTTTTGTAAGCCAAAAACAATATGTGCACTTTTTTTTCCTTCAGCTTATAAGGAAGTTATACATTTATTATTAAATACTGGTCTGGAAATTATCACAGCTGTTAAACGATTCCTCTGAGCATAAATTTTTTTGTCTACAGATACTTTTTCACAAGTCTATTCAACAGTTACACAAGTACTTATGCAAATAATAAGCAGCCTCTGGGTTATCAGATATCTTTTAAAACTGCTGTAGTGATCTAAAATAAGTTTGAATGCTTAAGAACCCCAGTTTCTTTGAAAAAGTGGGAAATGAAAAGAAAGGCTAAAAAGATTATACAATCACAGAATCACATAACTGTAAGAGTTGGAAGGGATTTCTGCAGATCAAGTTCAACCCCCATGCTGATGCAGGTTCCCTAGAATAAGTTGTACAATATGGTGTTCAGGCAGATCTTCCAGAGAAGACTCTAACCTCACTGGGCAGCCTGTTCCAGAGCTCTGTCACTCTGGCTGTGAAGTTTTCCTGGTGATAACATAGAAAATCCTATGTTCCAGTTTCTGCCTGTTACCCCTTGTTCTTTTGCTGCATGCCACTGAAAAGAGTCCACCCCCACCAACCTGACTTCTGCACTTCAGATGTTTATAAACAGTGATGAGATTTCTCTCAGCCTCCTCTTTTCCAGACAGAAGAATCACAGGTCTCTCAGCTTTTACGTCTGTCACACTCTGCTGGACTCTTTCTGTGATATTCCTGTATTTTTTAAACAGCAAGATGTAGAATGGACACAATATCCCAGAACTGAGCTCATCAGGGCACAGTAGAGGAGGAGGAGAACTTTTCTTCACCTGCTGGCCATACTCATTTTAATGTACCCCAAGATAACATTGGCATTCTTGGCCACAAGAGCCACTGCTGGCTTGTGGCCAATCTGTTGCTCACCAGGTCACCTTAGTCCTTCTCTGAAGGGCTGGCTGTATAGCAATTAGTACAGAAACTTCATTGCTTGAATAATTTTCAGAAAGCCTAATTAAAATTTGTTATGGCTACCATGATATAAAAAATGCTATATAAGAATGTGCTTAAATTTTAGGATCGATATAGATCACACAGAAGATGCCTTAAGAGAGCATTTAGCACAACATACCTTAAACAAATAAGATGATCTTTCTCAGTACCTAAGACTTTTCCCTAGCTTATTGAAATCATGTGTACACAGAGGAATAAATGCATACTTTTGCATAATATTGTGGCAAAAATTGTCCTGTAAAAGCATCAACAAGTACAACTCTGATTATGATTAAAGTTTATCTTATTATACTGTAGCTAAGAGGATCATGTTATTATATACTGTGGCATGATTAAACTGTTTTTTTCTTAAAGTACTTTGAATTTATGTTCAGACAGCTTTTATATTCATAAGCTCACAACATTACTCCACGTATCCCCAGAGAACAACCCAGGAAAGACTAATCAGAGTACTGGCAGTTATCTTACTATAATGTGTATTACCCTTCATACTATTCTAGCTCTAATTCAAATCCACATAAGCCCTTCTATACAATATGTTCATTTTCAGTTGTGATCTGAGTTAACCTTTAAAATAGAAAATATCTGCTGCAGAGCTGCAGAAAGGCTTTGACCACTGGAGTAATGTGGTCAGTGCTGTCATCTGAAGACAACAAAGATTCTGAATGAAACATGACTGTAAGAATGCCTGTAAATGATGACCAAAGTAAAAAAAAAAAAAAAAAAAGTTTCATGTAGTGCTTTCTCTTTCTCTGTTACTTGAGGCATGTCCAGTAATGGAGCACAAGTGGAGTTCGCTTGAGCTGGTATTTTAATTTGATACAGAACAGATTTGCACTATAAACAGTTGTTTGGTCCCAAAAGGTGTATAGTTGCATAGGAATAGATCTATATCTATACTAATAAAGCTTACATCATAGATTTTTGTTATTAATAATGCTTTTATGGATATGTATATATTCTATCACATATAAGTACTATGAAATAGCAGATTTAAGGTATTCTCTGTAGTCCTAGAATGAGTGTAGCAACTCTTGCACACTTTGGTGACATCTAAAATACACTAGCAAAAGCAATCTCACAATTTTAAGTCTTGGTTATTTTCCTCTTCTCCTTCAACTATTAGCTGTTTTTAGCTGTTTTTCGAATGAGCCTTAATCTTTACCTTTGAAATTCCAGAGTTCAACATTCTATGTGGGTGAAGATCTTCTGTTCTTGAATATAAACAGAAAAACTCAGTTCTGGATTATCTCTTCTCATACATTTACACTTCTCTGTTGGAGAGCTTGTCCTATATCTTAGCATGTTTATTTGTTTATTTGTTTAAATAAAAGATCTGTCATCAGACAATGAGAGTTAAACTTGCTGTGGATAAGAAATATACTCAGGAGAGATTATGTTTCCTTCTTCCTCAGAACCTAACAGGGCTTTCAGTAATGTTTAATTTGGCAAGTTCATTATTCTTTGTTGTTCTTTTACAGTCTTTATCAAATACCTCAAGTATCTGAAATTTCAGATAATCTCGCTATGTTAAAACTATTTTAAAAGTGTTGAACTATTGATTTTTTCTTCTGTGGATTTACATTTCACATCCTACTGGAGTCACTTTTTAATTAAACTTACTCCTCATAGTTTCTAAGGTGAAGAATCACAAAATCATAGGGGTTGGAATGTACCCATTGAGATAATTTAATCCAACACGCCTGCTAAAGCAGGTTTCCTAGAGTAGTACAGGAAGGCATTCAAGTGATTTTTGAGTATATCCAGAGAAGAAGAATCCACCACCTCTCTGGGCATCTTGATTTGGTACTCTGTCACCTTCCAAAAAATATATATTTTTTCTTCATATTCTTACATAAGTTCTTGTGAACCAATTTGTCTGTTGTCCTGTTTCTGGGCACTGTTGAGAAGAGCCTGACCCCATCTACTTTGAACCTGCCTTTTAGATGTTAGAATCATAGAATCATAGTGTCATTTCAGTTGGAGGGGACCTGTTAAGGTCATCTAGTCCAATTCCTCTGCAATGAACAAAAAGACACCTATAGCTTATTCATGTCGCTTAAAGCCCCATCCAGCCTGATCTTGAATGCCTGCAGGGATGGAGCATCCACCACTTCTCTGGACAGTCTGTTTTGATTCTTCATTAAAACATTTATAAACCTTGATAAGTTTCCTCTAAGACTTTTCTTCATCAGGCTGAACAGACCCAGGACTCTCAGCCTTTTCTCATAAGGGAGATGCTTCAGGCCTCGTTATCTCCTGGACTGTCTCTCATAGTGTCCTGTATTTCTTGAACTGGGGAGCCCAGAACTGAACACAGTACTTCAGATGTGGACTCACCAGGGCAGAGTAGAAGGCAAAGATAATCTCCATTGACTTGTTGGCTGCACTCTTTTTATGCATTTCAGGATACTATTGGCCTTCTTGGCCAAAAGGGCACACTGCTGGCAAAAGGAGCACAATTCTGGCTCATGGCCTCATTGCAGTCTCAAGGAGACTGGAAAAGGCTAGGAAAGTTGCTCTGTTTTCTCAGTTCCATTTGTTAAAGTCAAGTTGCACTTTCTAATTTTTCTCAGTCACCCACTCTAGCATAAATAAGTAATTAGAAAAATCAGTTATGACATTAGTACAACTCCCACATACAATCTATAACTTTTTTTTTGAGTTCTGCTAAATCCATACCTGTCTTTCACATCCCAGTAACAGAAAAAAATGTTACTTGGAGGTTATTTAAATATATCTCTCTTTTTTCTAATAAGACCACTAATAAGATTTTATTATTCACTCAAATCACTACGCATGGTATTTCGAAAGGTTTCCATAAATGAATAGAAAATATTCTGATGTTAAACTTACATAGACCAAATTGCTAAGACAAATCACCAGCCAACAAATCAGAAGCAGAAACTACTCCCTGAACTCAGTTTTCTTCAAGAGGTTTATGTTAGTTCAACTTCTATTTGTGTCCATTAACTGGCATTTGCCTGTGTATGATAATTACACTAGGAAAGTTTATGTTCAGTTGTTTCATATGACTTTACTTCTGAGGCTGCAGAAGCTTCTCCAAGCATTTCTGACAGTCTTCCAGAATATATACTATTGGAAATATATCAGTTAATACAATGAATTAGAGGAATAAATGTAATCAAGTTTTCTATGAGAATTCAATACTTTGAACTGATGTATGACATGTGTCTGCATGACCATTATTGAAGATGTTGAAAAAGTAATTAGTTTCCTAATTTTCCCTATGAAAACCACAGTTTACATGTCATATTACCAACATTAGGTAAGTTAAACTATTACTCTGTAAAGGGCTGAACTGTTAAGGTTTATATATGCACTGAAATGCATATAAAAATATTTTTCTCCTCAGCTTATCTAACATAAATGTGACTGCATTTTCTCTTTTCTGTTTTTTCCCCCTTTTTTATATTATTGCTTTATGGATAAAGAGTGAGTATAAATATATTTTAAAGGATAATAAGAAGGTTTTTTTTAAGTGTGTCAACAGTAAAAGAAAGACTAGGGAGGATGTGGGTCCGCTACTAACTGAGGCAGGTGTTCTGGTAACGGAGGACGCAGAGAAGGTGGAGATGGTGAGTGCCTTCTTTGCTTCTGTCTTCACTGTGGGAACTCCCCTTCAGGACTCCTGGACTGTGGGAGTAAATGAGGGGGTCTGGGGAATGGAAAGCTCCCCTTTGGTGAGGCAGTAGATGGTTCAAGAGCGCCTATGCAACATCAATGTACATAAATCCATGGGCCCTGATGGCATGCATCCACGTGTACTGAGGAAGTTGGCAGAGGTGACTGCTGAACCGCTCTCTATCATCTTTGAGAGGTCTCGGAGAATGGGAAAGGTGCCTGAAGATTGGAGGATAGCTAATGTTACTCTGGTCTCCAAAAAGGGCAAGAAGGAGGACTGGGGGAACTACAGGCCAGTCAGCCTCACCTCCATCCCTGGAGAGGTGATGAAACAGTTTGTTCTGGATGCCATCTCCAGGCAGTTAGAAGAAAAGAGAGTTATCAGGAGTAGTCAGCATGGGCTCACCAGGGGGAGGTTGTGCTCAACAATCCTGGTGGCCTTCTATGATGTCATTACTGGCTGGGTGGATGAGGGGAGAGCAGTGGATGCCTTTGATTTCAGCAAGGCATTTGGTATTGTCTCCCACAGCATCCTTATAACAAAGTTGAGGAGGTGTGAAATAGATGAGTGGACAGTGAGGTGGGTTGAGAACTGGCTGAGTGGTTGATTGTGATCAGTGGTGCAGAGTCCAATTGGAGACCTGTACTTAGAGGTGTTCCTCAGGGGTTGCTACTGGGTCCAGTCCTGTTCAGTATCTTCATTAGTGAACTTGATTAGGGGATAGAGTCCACCCTCAACAAGTTTGCTGATGATACAGAGCTGGGAGGAATGGTGGACACATGGCTGTGCTGCCATTCAGCANAGGGAGCTGCTTTGGCAGGGGGTTGGACTCGGTGTTATCTAGAGGTCCCTTCCAACCCCTACAATTCTGCAATTCTGTGACATAACTTCACATCTTTTGAGATAGGAAATTGTTTAAAAGTAATGCTTATATTTTTGTTTAATCCTCAAATTCATGTTTTGAAAAGTCTTCCGAAAAATTTCTGTCCTGAAAAGAATGGTTGTAAATAACTTAAATTTCAACAGATTCTTTATTTTTATTTTGCTTTGAAAGAAAGGTAACTATTATTCTTGATTTAATTAAATATTAAATATTTTATTTTTTCTCCAATTTATGGCTGATGAAGTATCACTCCGCAATCTCTCTTTGTGTTTATACGTTAAATGAGTTTTTGAGCAAGTATCCTAGGAAGAAGTTTAATGTTTCAAATTAAACTATCTTTTAAACCAATGAAAGACGTGCACAGAGGGTTTCATGATCTTTCAGAGTTAGCTATCCAAATTAATCTAATTATTATTAAAATAATTTGCAGTAATCCTAGACAGAAGGATGAAATTCAGAAATCATTCCAGTTTAGTTATTACACTAATGCCATTTGAATCTCAGTTTCTAGAATCAAGCTTCACTTTTGCAAATTTCAGATAAAATGATTGTCCACTGTTGACTTTGGCGTTATTTTGGTTTGGGTAAATAGTATGAAGCAGTTCAGTGGAAAGTTGTCAGCAATATGATACATTTTGATTCTTATCTTATTGGCAGAAAAATATATTTATAAATCTCATTCACTATTGCATTGCTAAATGGTTGAGTATGGGCTGTTAAGGATAGATCTTTAAGGCTGTGGTCTTTATGGGAGAATTTAAACAATTTGGCTTGGTACTGGAGCCAATTTTTTTTTTTATAACTTTATCAATTATATTGATGAAGGGACTGAGTGCATCCTCAGTAAATTTGATTTTTTTACTCTTATCACTTGCATTATCACTTTTATCGTACTCATTTCAGTATCCTGATAAGTATTTCAGAAATACTTAATTCTTCTCATACATATACAGCAAAAGATTACAGAAAACATTTTGTCAAACCATTTTTTTTTTTTTTTGAGAAAGATCATGTTTGCTTTTTTCTAGAAGTCTCATTTCTAAAAAATGTAAATTAAGCATTTGGTAGAGCTAAAGCTAACTGTATGAATTGAAATGTTTGAATATCTGAAGTTCTTCTAATAATCCCACATGGCTGCTTTCCCTTTCTAATAAATTCACTACTCTGCCAACATTTATGGCACTAACAGACCTTATCAAGAGATTACTTGATAAAAATTGTTTCCTTCAGATAGTGGAATGATCACTTGATACAAATCCCTGTGAAATCCTATTGTGAATAACCACACTCAATTTTGTGATAATGCTTTTTTCCATTTCTATAAGACTGGAATGAACATCCTTTTTGGATCAGCACACTCGAGGTTAGGGGCTGGGTAGTTAGTACTTCCCTTATGAGTTCTGCCTCTACCTCCTTTTCCCTTTGATCTTTTCCCTTGTGACGATCCTGTTTCATTCTCATCTTCTTCCATTCCCGTCTTAGTAGGTGTTTCTTTGATTACTAAATGATCTTACATACACAGCCATTTTTAACTCTTCTGTATAGGGGCAACTGGTACTGGTACTATTTGATTTTCTGTTTGAAATGAACAGGGTTTGTGGCAGGGGTTACAGTGATCACAGGGCCTGTCAAAGTGATGACAGGAATGAACAAAAGGGTTGGAAGAACTGCGAGGTTCACCACAAGGGTTGGAGCAGTTTCAGGGTCTGTCACAAGAATTGGAGCAACTATAGGACTTGTTGCAAGAGTTAGAGCTGCCTCAGGGCCTGCTGTGGGAGTTGGAGCAGTTGCAAGACCTGTTGCACTGTCAGATCCAGAGGTATTGTCTTACCTTTCAGGGTACCAAATATTGTTGAACAGAGCTTGGTAGGCATGGGCCAGGCCTAAGAAGTTACAAATAAGAACATGCTAGTTTGAAACTTTCAGGGATATTAAAAATTCTCCAGAGCTATTGTAACTGGTCCAGGGGAAGAAGGAAAAGTGAAAGGAAGAAGAGGAAACAGTGGAGAGTATCCTCTCTTTTCTACCTCATAACCATATTCCCTGAGAAGGCAAAGAAAACAGTCTCCAATAAATGGTTCTTGAATCACAAGGATAACTGCAATGTCTAGCACAAACATGAGATTTAGTTTTCCAACATGCAATTTTATCATATCATAAGCCAAGGCCACACTGCACAGCAAAATGACAGTCTTAATCCAACTCCCAGAGATGATAAACAACACAACAGGCAACATCACTACTAAGATGCTAAATTATACAGTTGCAAGAAAATATTTGGAATGAACTCTGCAAATAATAAGAAAATTACATTGTGAGTAGCTATTATCAAACTACCCCAAAGCCCACAACAACTCTGTTTCAGCATGCTTCTGTCATATTTACTGTTAGGTCAAGTCTTTGATCCCCATGTCAGATGCCAAAGAGACTATTGTGTCTTAATGTGGCAGGTAGTTAATCACCACACAGTCACTCACTCACCCCTATCTTTCCCAGTTGGATGGGAGAGAGAATATTAAAAAAATCATAAAGAAGGTTGTTGTTAAGAATTATTCATTAAGACAGGATAAAAATTATTCATTAAGACAGGAAAGGAAGAGGAAAAAAAGATAATAGTAATGATTATATATGTATATAAATGCACAAAAGAAGTGATGCACAAGTAATTGCTAACCACCCACCAGCCAATGCCCAGCCAGTTCCCCAGAAGTAGGTTCCCACTCAGCCAATTTCTCACCATTTTTCAATATGTTGTTTTGTTTGTTTGTTTGTTTGTTTGTTTGTTTGTTTGTTTGTGGTTGTTTTTTTCATGATCTCCGTTGGTATGGAATATTCCCTCTGGTCAGTTTAGGTGCACTGTTCTGGCTCTATTCCTTCCAAGGTTCTTGTCCCTTGCCCCCCAGTCCCTCTCACAGTAAGGACAGAAGAGAAACTGATAAAAAGGAGTGCCCTTGGCTCCCTACAACTCTACTCAGCAACAAGTAAAACATCAGTGTGTTATCAACATAGCTTTTCTCGTAAAGCTGAAATGTAGTATCATACCAGACACTGTGAAAAAGAATCAACTCAGCTGTGGTAATTCTAAGAAAAGAGCTGCATTGGTTTAAGCTGGGATATTTTCCTTTGTTGTGGGGAAACAGAAATATATACAGACAGCTAGAACTCTGTATTTTTAACTTCTTGTAAGAGTCCTTACTCTATGAAATTCACTATGTCAGCTAAAGAGAGATCTTGCTTTTGACATACAGCTGGTAGAAATTCATTGGGAATGACATTTCTGTATTAATAAGGATGACAAATGACTGCTGAAACTTTGCAAGAGCAAGAGTACTGGGAAGAATGAAAAACTGAATATAGTGTCAATGAAAAAAAGAGAGTATCAATGAAAAATTTTGAGTCAAGTATACAGATTTTTAAGAGGAAGAAGTATTGCAATAGCTTAAAGATTTTTCCTTAATAGAATATTTTATCTGTGAGTCCATTAAAGGTTGTGTCCAGTACAGACAGGTTTTGTTTTATTGTTTTGTTTTTTAATTTTTCTAGAGGAAATAGAAACTGAGAATTGTTTCTCTGAATAAAGTGCATTGGAGTAATTCATTTCAGAGAATAAGGTCTGTACTGTTTCAGATATTCTCTGAAAGGTAGGGACTAATATTATTTGAATAATTATTGCAAAACTTAAGTTATAACTAAAAATCAGTGAAAATATACAAATTAAAAAAGAAGAACACAAAAAGCTGTATCAGTATAGAAATGCCACTTATACTGTGTTAAGCTCGTTTTGCCTCTGATGAGAAGGAGAGAAGAGAGAGAGTACATGAATTAGAAGTCAAAATTTTGAAAACAGAAGGCTTAAAATTAGCAGAGTGAGGGCACCAGAGACATGGAAGAAAGGAGAAGTTGATGAAGAGTTTCTCAAGGTTGATGAAGATAAATGGAATTGTAAAGTAGTTAAGAAAATAGTAAGGAAGCTTGTATTTCATCAGAAAGGATATATATATATATATATATTCCACAAAATAAACTCTGGCAGTGGTTGCTTATTAGCCAACAGTGACTGGTGCAAACATCAGAAGCGTATACTGTTAAACAAACTTGAGTATCTGGTGTTACCAACAGCAGATTAGGACTGTGTTTTGCATCTTTTATCAGATGTGTTCTCAACTTAAATTACATCAAAAAACTTTGGCAGAAAAAGTGACATTTCCTTTGCTTACTATGATTGTACAATCATGGAATCATAGAATGGCTTGGGTTAGAAGGGATCTTAAAGATCATTTAGTTTCAACTCCCTTGCTGTGAGCAGGACCACCACTAGATCATGCTGCCCATATCCCCATCTAACCTGGCCTCAAATGCTTCCAGAGATAGGACATCCACAGCTTCCCTGGGCAAGTAGTTCCAGCAGCTCATCACACACTTGTAGTAAATAATTACCTGCTAATATCTAACCTAAATCTCCCCAATAGCAATATCTCTATTTGTAGAAATAATTATTTATGTATAAATGTGATTCATAATAAATAAAAGTGATACCATAAATGTTGTACACTTTTTTTACCCTCAGCTTCAGAAAAATGTTTTCTGTTTTACTTTATGGCTGAACTACTATACTTTAAAAACTATCATGATCTCCAAAAGGAAAATAAACAAACAAGTGAAAAAAATAAAAATACAGCCCTTTAGAAGACACTAGATAATAGTAGCCAAGGTATTTTTCCAGATAATGTCAAATGTGAATCAGAAAATGTGTCTTAGTAGAAGGTGTTTTCTTAGGGGGAAAAAGAAATCAAATATTCTTAAATATAAGGATTCTTGAACCTAAAGAAATTCATAGTCTTTCATTTACTTTTGTTTAGTGTATATTTTCAAATTCAGAAAAAGGAATTGTTTCAGTTTTGGCAAACTAGCATATATATATATGTAGATGTAGATGTAGACGTAGATGTAGATGAAGAAATAAATAATATAATGTATTTCAATACGCAGTACTTAAAAATATTATTGTTCATTAGCCAAGCTAATGAATTACCAGATAGGATCTCAGTGTGAAGAAATGAGAAAGAAGCAGTTCAGCAGATGTGAATGTGCTTGAAGAGTGCCAAAGACTTACCATTCATAGGGTAAGATTCCTCTTGTCTTGAATTAGATATCTGAAGTAATTTTGCTGTTTTGTACCCTGCATCAGTCCTTTTATCACCATTAATTACAGATGGAAGGCTCACATGAAGATGTTTGCATCTCAGAAATTTAAAGTGATTTAATCATGCAAACTTGATCATATCAGGGTCTCACTTTCTCCACAGAAACAGAAAGGATGAACTGAAGAAACTTTGTGCTTCAAACACTACTTACCACTGTGGTACAAACACCAGTGTGACAAATCAATTAATTGGCCTTATTGACAGAACGTTTTTCTTTCTCCTGTTATTTGCTTGCTCTAAGTCCCCAGAGGCATTTAGCTTTCTTCTTTATGTATTAATACAATGGCCTACAGAGAAAAACCTTTCTAAAAATCCCACCAGAAAATACCCCTCTAATTCTAACATCCTCATCATCTGTGGGAAACAAAAATAAAACACAAAAATTGGACTCTACTGAAGAACCTGGCTCAGCAGGGAGAAATTTACTAGGGTGTGAATAAATAAAACCATTTGTGCTTATGGATTCATGCTGACCATGTTTAGAGGAGGTTGAGGTTACTTCCCCTGCCACCCAAGATGCTGCAGCTAGAGATATCTTTCAGTACTGAATTGGAGGTGGAAGCAAAATCGCTGTAAACTGTCTGAGCTTAGTGAAGGAGATATTAAAACTATTCCTGTATAAGATATGGAACAGGCTTAGGCAGTAAAAGACAGTTTATTAAGAATTCCACAAACTACCCTGAACTTAAAAATATTTTCCTCCTCATTTTCTGATCTTTAAAGCACAAATTAAATAGGAAACACAAAAAATGGGGGCCTAAAGGAAAACTGGGGAGGGACTTTTTAGAAGGGCGTGTAGTGACAGGATGAGAGGAAATAGTTTTAAAGTGGAAGAAGCTAGATTTAGGCTAGATTTTAGGAATAATTTCTTTACTGTTAGGGTGGTGAGACACTGAAACAAGTTGCCCAGTGAGGCTGTGAATGTCCCCTCCCTAGAGGCTCTCAAAACCAGGCTGGATGGTGCCTTGAGCAACCTGGTCTAGGGGGGAGATGTCAGTGTGTTTAGCAGAGAGATTTGAACTAGGTGATCTGTTGTAGTAGGCGTGGCAGGGACACCGTGTTGTGACGCGATAGGCCCTCCCTTGCTCTGTGAGTGATGCATGATGCATGCTCTAGGGGGCGTAGACGATGATAGATGTATGTATATAAGGAGCTGCCGTGCCTTATTAAATGCCATTTTGCCTTTTTCTACTCAACCATATTGGTGTCTGTGATGGCAGTGGCCCTAGCGGGGGAGATCACTAGCCCCAGCGGTCTGACCTTCCAGAACGGTGACAACCGTGATCTTAAAGGTACCTTTCAACCCAAACCATTCTATGATTCTAGGAATAAACAGGGCAAAAAGCAAGAGCTCTCCATCCCCCAGCAGAAGAAATGGAACTGAGGGAACTGGGTTTGTTTAGCTTGGAGAAGAGAAAGCTCCAGGGAGACCTCATTGTGGCCTTCCAATACTTGAAGGGAGCATATAAACAGGAGAGGGAACGACTGTTTACATGGGTTGATAGTGATAGGACAAAGGGGAATGGTTTTAAACTAAGGCAGGGGAGATTCAGGTTAGAAGTTAGGAGGAAGTTTTTCACTCAGCAGATGATGATGCACTGGAACAGGTTGCCCAGAGAGGTTGTGGATGCCTCTTCCCTAGAGGCACTCAAGGCATAGCTGGATGTGGCTCAGGGCAGCCTGGTCTAGTGGTTGGCAATCTTGCCCATGGCAGGGGGGTTGAAACTGGATGATCTTTGATGTCCTTTTCAACCCAGGCCATTCAATGATTGATTCTATGATACAATAAGAGTGTTAAGTCACTAGCATAAGTTGCCCAGAGATGTACATTGTCCCAGGGTCAGACTGGACAGAGCTCTGAGCAACCTGATCTAGCTGTGGTGTCCCTGATGCAGTTGAGTTGGGCTAGAAGATCTTTAGAGGTCCCTTCCAACTCAAATGATTTTATATATGGTTGTACTTTTTTCATTTTTTCTTCTCTTTTTTCCTACTGTAAGCAGAAAAAAAATTGTGCTAATCACATCTTCTCTACAGACTACAGGCAGATGCATGTCTATTTCAAGTATAAAGATAGATGTTTGTTTTTCCTAAACTACTTTTAGGAAGCTACGACATCTCAAAATATGATTCTTTCTATATGAGATGTTCTTATTCTTTTTATCTGTAGAGAGATAGAAACAATTTACACATTTACATATTTTTAAATGAAAATGCCTTCTATATAAAGGATAGTTCTTTCATATGTTAAACAAGATGAGTCCATTTTTACCATACTTAAGCTCCAGAAAATCACAGCACTATTTTTGAGGAATTCTTCGCAAGAGAGGATACAATAATAACATCAGCTCCCTCCACAGCTGATGCTTATCAACAACATTGCTGTATCAGCAACATTAAGAATTTAAGATTGTTCTTAAACAATCTGGGATGACAGGAATGTAATTTCCTTTCACTCTCCAGGTGGGAGCCACACCCCACTTTTTGTGATTAAATAGGATGACCCCAGTGTCAACCCCCTGGGATGCAGGAAACATATATTTTATTTATTTTTTAATGACAGCACTAGGATTCCAAATATATGAAAAAATGGGGGTTATTTTGAGTGGCAGAGAACTGAAAGGAGAAGCTGGTTTGTTTAATAAATATGTTCATTGAGTTATCTATTTTGTTTTGAAACAAGGAGTACAAGACAGTCTGCTACCTGAGTTACTAACCATATTCACAAAGACTGTCCAAGTGCTTTTCACTGATAGTAGTGGTAGTACTGGTGCACATCCCCCCAGATGTACATGGTTCTACTTAGTGGTATTATTTCAAATACAGTTTTATATCTCCGAAGTCATAAACAGAACTTCAGACATGGAGTCATATTTCAGATCAAAATGCAAGAAACTGACTAATGTAAACAAGAATATTCTGTCATAACTGCGTGAAAATATGCCAGTGAAGATAATCAAGCCCAGAAAAATTGAAAAATTGAATTGCAAAAGATAAGTGTAGCTGAACTCTGGACTACAGATGGATGAAAAAATATGTGGTAAATATTTTCAAATACTCCGTAAAATTCACTAAGTTAATGTTAAATAACTTAAAAGATAAACAAAATAAAATGATTTGCTTTCCTGACTTTCTACTTGTGGAATAGATGTGGATATTTAATTTTTTCTCTTTCCAACAAAGAATTTACTTCAATACCTAGTACAGAGGTAGGAAAAAGAAACTCTGAAAACAAACAAATAAATACATTTAGAATTTTATTATTTTAAATGCCTATCTACCAAGATCTCATAATTTCCTTTTGTGGAAGCATGAATCTTTCATAATTCAAAAACAAATATAACAAGATAGTGTATCGGATAAGTATTTCCAAATCAGCCACCATGTAAGACATTCTGAACTTTATTATTACACTGAATATTTTCCCAGAACCTTCATGTTAGAAAACTGAAAGTTTATTTACAGTCTGATTCAGATTGACTGAAAGAAAGTACAGCTATTTTTCTGCAGCTTATCTTGTCAATGATTTTTAAGTGGGAAGCCTAGAAGATTAATTTATAGAAAATTAATCCTTGTTCCTCAACTATTTTGCATTAATTACAGTATTTGCAGATTTGGTTTGGTCAGTACTGGTTGGTACTTTGTAGTTACAAAAGTTGAACTAGCAGTCTCATTCAAACAGCAGCAGAAGGAAGAGTTCCCATTAAATTAATTATAGCTATCAACAGTGGTTCTGTTTTAAGTGGTCTATGAATTAGGCAGTCTCCTAGAATCACACAAGTGAATTTGCCATTCACAATGAACAGCTCTGTGAAAGAACATAGTGTAAAATTACCAAGTCCATCCTGGGATTAAGCAGGCAGTTCTACATTTATTTAGCCTCTAAAGTAAGTTTCAGTGGAAAAATTAGGAGGCTTTTCATCAGCAAAGTAAATTTTGCTAAATACTTGTAACATTATTACAATATAGACTATATTCCAATTCCACTAATGCAAGTTGTGAGTAGCTTCATTGTGCTCTCTGGAATTACTCTAGATTTACAACAGTGTTATCTGAAATTTACACCTCTATAAATTAATCCAAAATGTGGCCACATAGTCTAGCTGGTTGTTAGCTTAATAGGAAAAAATACAGTTGATTTCTTTCATACTAATTTAGGACCTCCTCAGAGCTGCTTACTTACCGATTTATATCAATTTAGTACTCCAGAAACACATCCAGTTAATAACATAAGTAATTAATTCACCATTCATCATCAGCAAAATTATCTCCTTGACATTACATCTATCATTTCATGGTATTTATCTCTTTCAATGTTTGGTGCTGTTCTTAAGATAACATCTTAAATATGTTGAAGGTACAATGTATTACAGGATCTTTTTTCTAAAGCTGTTGAAGTAAACAGTTACTTCCACATTAGAAACGAAAAATATTGGAGCTATGGATTGGAACTGTCCAAGCAGTGAAATCATAAATTGTATGCATTCAAAGAATGTGTCTTCTAAAAAGGAATGCAATATTTATCAGCATTGTCATATGGGATATAGGTTTTGCTGTAACACAATATTCCTTAAAAAATGTTGTTTCTGTTCTGGATCTGAACGTTTCACACCTATATTGCAAGTAAGCCAGATCACATTTTCTTGTTTATAAAGTGAATTACTTCTAAAATGTGAAGAAAATCAGATATGCCCCCTATCTTCCTTATTGCACATTCCATTGATTTTTTTTATTGTTATTATTTTTTTACTATCATTTTCATATGCTGGTAAATTTCATATAACAAGTTTTAGAAGGAAAAAATATACAAATTATGATTACACTACACAAAGCTATTTTGAGATCTATTAACGAGCTAAGGCCAGGTCGAGTTACCTCCCAGAGGTCTCATTGTTCTCTTTTCCAGGCAATAAAATAGTTGTTCCAGGGTTATTACTCTTTGTGAGCCAAGTTGCCACAGTTTCTCTCTACGAGAAACGTGATCCCAGGACTTTACAGAAGAAAAGCATCCAGTTCCGTACTAATACTTTAACTCTCACACCATCAGAGTAAAACAACAGTGATACTACTGTACACAGCCTTCTCTAGCCCACAAGTGGGAAAAATGTCAATTCTTAGAGAAGATAGTCGTGTCATCAAAGGAGGGTAATAGTGTGTAAAATAATCCACTCTGTTTTATAATTTGCTTAATTATTTACTCCCAAAATAAAGAAATATTGTGCGCCAAACTGCAAACTCCTCTTGTGAGTAAAAAATCATCAGAAACATGTAATGGGGCATTGTCTCACAGATTATAAGTCATCACCTTGGAAATTGTATGCCTATTTACTTGGGTACAAGGTTGAAGTTTAATACTACAACTTTGATTTCTGGGAAAATAGTACTTTGTGTTCTCATAGATAAAGTACAGTCTACATGAGGAAACATTCAACATTTGTAAATTCCTAAAGATTCAAATTTTGAACATCCTCATTATTTTCTTCATTAAGTGAATTAAGTTGTAGAATCAAGATATACAAAATTATTTTACTTTGTTGTTTTAAATGATACTATGAAATACATTTCCTTTCCTGTCCTCTGGATATTGACAAATAAGTTTGGAAATCAGAGAACTTTATTCTAACTTCTCTGAATGACAGTGGGGCAATAAAACAAAAAAATATTTTTCGTTGTCTCACATGTACAAAAGCACAAACATACCCTCGGTATGCAAACTATAATCCTAATCTTATCTTCTTCCCCTGAACTGAATCATAAAGATAATGTGGGGGAATATATATATGTATATATAGATGCCAAAGAAATAGATTTAGTGAGAGTCCAGATGTGGACTTGTCTTATAGTTATATCATACTGCTGCACACTATTTAGATTTGGATATTCAAGAGTGAACTCTCATTTCAACTGTTACCATTGTTATTATTATTACTCTGCTACTTAGTTTCCAAGATCAGCTTTTACTTTCCTCTCTGTATAAACAGAAACTTCTTTCTACTTTGCATCTTGTTTGAAGAACTTTTTTGAGAAGTTATATATTTATATGTGTACAATTTAAGATGCCTGAATCACATTGGTGACAAGTGTGATTGTCAAAACTATTTCTGTAATGACTAGCCTAATATGATTAATAAATTTGCCATGTTCTGTGAATATTCTTAAGAATGCTTGAATGTTTTATTGTCTTTGT
>VXAB01008005.1:47052-60317 GCA_013399175.1 Odontophorus gujanensis
AAAAAATATATATATATAATAATAATAATAAAACAAATTAACTTACATTCCATATAAATTTATTCGATTCAGAAGTGGAAGATCAGGCTTAGCTCTTTCCTGAAACTGTTAGAAAACTCCCACAGAACTCCTTCATCCAACCAAATGTCTGATAGTTTTGAAGGCAGAGTTGCTTCCCTTACTCCTGTATGTAGATTAACATATAATTGATTGAACTGGCCAGAAAAACAGAACAAAAGGTATCTGAAGGAGGAGAGAATAAATGAAATCTTTTTTTCTTACAGGTGAAGTGCCCAAATCAGCAGACAATAGTACACTGGCCTCCTGAGAGGCCAATGTACTCCCAAATACATTCTCTAAAAATATTATCATTCACACAGTTTATGAGATAGAAAACCCTTGTAGTATGATTCAGATCTGTCAGGATTTACAAGAGAATTCAGTTCAATGCCTGAGTAGGCAAAAGTGTTTCTTAAGGATGTGAAGATCTTAAAAAGACATTGCAGTGTGTGAGGTTAACACAATGAATAACACCAAATGGTATTATAGCCAAGATACTTTATAGATAGTATAGTTAGACAGATTATCGCAAATAAAAGAGACAATCCAAATAAAGAGAAAAATGCTTGCTTGTATCCTAGGTTCATTACAGGATACTCCTAAGAAGTGATCTCCAAAAAGAAATTTTTCCTCAGTGCTGTTCAGCCCTTAAATGAGGTCTAGGAGAGGTGGAGTCAGACCTGTGAACACCTGTACTCCTGTGGCTGACTCAGTGCTCACCTCAGGCGATTGATCAGTGATTCAGATTGTGATTCACAGTTCTCATACAGATGTGGAAACAGAAGGCAGCCAGGAAATTCTGAACATAACATGGAGATGCTGTCTGCAGTTGCAGGTGTCCTAGTTCTGTATTAAGTTTCTCCAAATCTTTTACTGCTTTAAGGAATGTCACTGGTTGGTAGCTGGTATTTTTTACTTTATTTTATTTTGGATTGGAAGAGTCTAAAAACAAAGCCCATCTCAGCTTCTACAATATAAAATTACATTTCTTCTTTTACAGAAATGAGCTAGCCTCACTGTTCAGGGATTTCATGATTGTGTGAGCTATGAATCACATTATGTAGTAAAACTACTGTTTAAACCAACAGAACAGGGATTCCTCTCACTTCTTTTCTAAAATTTTACTGTTCAGTCCTCTTTTGAAGGCATTCTTTAGGATGAGATTGTTCACACTGTAACATTGCCTGTTTTTTCCGCTAACAGCAAAAGAACTCAAAATAACAGTCTCAGATGCACATTTCTACTTTGTGGATGTCTAAACCTAGATGAGACAAGTATGACTTGAACATTTTGATTGTTACAGTGAAAGACATAACAAACAACATACATTCAGCAGATGCTACTAAGACTCCTTTTGTTTACTCAGTCCCCAACAAAAGCATAAGTTTTATCAATACATTGACTAGTTTGATTCTGGAAAGAAGTACTAAAAATTTTCTTTTCAGGAAAAAAAGTGTATATGTATACTGCTATCATCTGTAATAATAATAGTATAGTATAATAGTGTAATACTATAGTAATAGTATAGTGTAATAGTGTAATAGTATGTAATAGTTTCTGTGCAATAATGGCTTGTTTTCCAGAAAGTTCTCAACCGTAATTGTCAACAAGAACTTATTCAAAGAGAATCATCATAAGGTGTAGAATATGCAAGTTTTTAAAACCTCATAAACATTCAGTCTGTGGTGACTACAAAGTATGAAGTGCTTTACTATAATACGTAATAGGCATTAAGTTAGACTGTTTGGTTTAGTTTTGGGTGTTTCATTTAGAACATTGCTATTTAGATATTGCCAAAATGGTTTCTAATCTAACTGAATCATGTTATTTACTGCACCATGATTCCATTTACCTACTATATTTTTGCCTAAACTGTGACCTTACTGAAAAAATAAAACTTGAAGGAATGGAAGCATTGTCAATCAATTGACAGGTCACCGTTATCTTCATAGGAATTTTCATTTCTTCTGCATGCATATCATGGAAGAGCATAAATATAGTTACTGCAAAAAAAGAAGTATTATTTATTTATTGATAATAGAATGCATGCAAAGTGGTTATGAAATTTTGAAATCTCTAAATGTTNAAGACATAACAAACAACATACATTCAGCAGATGCTACTAAGACTCCTTTTGTTTACTCAGTCCCCAACAAAAGCATAAGTTTTATCAATACATTGACTAGTTTGATTCTGGAAAGAAGTACTAAAAATTTTCTTTTCAGGAAAAAAAGTGTATATGTATACTGCTATCATCTGTAATAATAATAGTATAGTATAATAGTGTAATAGTATAGTAATAGTATAGTGTAATAGTATGTAATAGTTTCTGTGCAATAATGGCTTGTTTTCCAAAAAGTTCTCAACCGTAATTGTCAACAAGAACTTATTCAAAGAGAATCATCATAAGGTGTAGAATATGCAAGTTTTTAAAACCTCATAAACATTCAGTCTGTGGTGACTACAAAGTATGAAGTGCTTTACTATAATACGTAATAGGCATTAAGTTAGACTGTTTGGTTTAGTTTTGGGTGTTTCATTTAGAACATTGCTATTTAGATATTGCCAAAATGGTTTCTAATCTAACTGAATCATGTTATTTACTGCACCATGATTCCATTTACCTACTATATTTTTGCCTAAACTGTGACCTTACTGAAAAAATAAAACTTGAAGGAATGGAAGCATTGTCAATCAATTGACAGGTCACCGTTATCTTCATAGGAATTTTCATTTCTTCTGCATGCATATCATGGAAGAGCATAAATATAGTTACTGCAAAAAAAGAAGTATTATTTATTTATTGATAATAGAATGCATGCAAAGTGGTTATGAAATTTTGAAATCTCTAAATGTTGCTGCCTAGAAAAACACTTTGATTATAATGCATGCATATACATATGTACACACATACACAAACAAACCTTTCTGAAATGTACATTTATTAGGCTGAATGGTGGAAGTAAAACAGAGATATTTCTTACAGTTTACTACTGAAAGTTTGGTCTTGACAAAGCTTTATTTGTTCAGGATTCAAATCCCTTCTTTGTTTTTTCAAAAAAGCCAATTATCAGAAAGATTCTCTTTTGCTACTGTCATTAAGAGATAGACAATGATGACAGTTTAACTTGGTTTCAACATAGCTCTTGGGCCACAGCTGCTTACCAGACAATCTAAGTACCACTTGAATGCTCAGTTGCAGATTGACCTTGTGGTAATTGAGGTTATGAAAAGACTCTTGTTCTCTAAAATCTCAAATGAACACCTCTCCCTCTGGGAGACAGCAAGATATTCAGCATTTGCAGTCCTGCTGAACCTTAAGATTCTGCCATTCAGTCCATGCTGAGGTCAGGATTAGGAAAAAAAATGACTATGATGTGATATGATGAATGCACATGTTACTCTAAAAGTAATTTACCCTATTTATTTCCATGGAAACTACAGCAGTTACAAAGAGCACAATAATACTAGGTGACAGAACAAATTCTCAATTACAAAACAGTATTTATCAGTATAGTGAAGACTATTAGCTGTGTATTTTAGCCAGTAATGAACAAAAGCCTGCAAAGCTTATAAAAATCTGTATGGCAGTCTGGACTGTGTCTTATCTTTCACGTCATTGTCACACTGCTAAAATGAACCACCCACTGCCTCACTGTGCTCACATCCTCTATTTGGTCTCCAGAAACATTCAGCAAGCATTAATGAATGTTGATGGGTATAATTTTTTCTGCATGGAGGAATACGATGGCACACCTCTGCTTCACACACACTTCCACATTAGATACCGTTCTGTCAAACTGTCCCTCTGCTGCCATCTGTCATATGACAACAACATGTAACAGAATACTGGTAGGAACGTTCAACTTCTACTGACACACTACCGATATCTACATCTATCTTAATATGTTGGCACACTCATCAGCCAACATAATAATATAGGAGGCATTACTTTAGGAACAATCCTCAAAGTAGTATCCTATAATGAAATTATCTAGACAGCAATTGTTTTCTTTTAACTGTCCTATCACCCCCAAAAGATCTGCTAAGTATTTGAAAACATTTTTATCACTTTTCTCACTTGTATCAAAGGGAGTGCTGTGTATTTGTATTCTTGACAATGTTGTCATTTTGTCTTTAAAAAAGGGAAGGGCAGAAAATAATAGCAGGTTAAACTCTCTTTTCTTTAAAGCACAGAACCATCTGCTGAAGTTGTCAACAATTTCACATTGCAGCATGAGCCAGCATCTGAGCATTTCTGCCCCTGCCAGCAATTAACATTACAGTCAATGGGAGTTAATGTTGAGGCTTTCAGAGGAAATGGGGGTAATTAAACTAATCAGAAGAAGTACACAACAATTATTGTTAGTATTTTAAATCTCAAGTCAATTAGCTATGCTAGCCACTATCTTTGGCAAAAGCTCGCTGTTTATGAAAGCTAAATATAAGATTTAAATTAGTGATGGCAGAACATATTTTAGCTATTCAACATAGGGCTTATAGTATTTTTTTGTTTTAAATACTAAATACAAGATTATAAGAAACCTGTCCAGAGGCAGAGACATTTTAATAACCTCTTACTGGTGTTAGTCCTGAATACTCGATTAAATACTCCTGCAGATACAAACTGATGTTAATTCCAATCAAACTGCGGGATGTCACAGATGTTCAGCATGTAAACCTGGTCAACCAGCACCATGAACTGGACAGGCTGAATCATCTGAAGATTTTGATCAATATAAGAGATATATCAATATGCATTAAACATTCTCAGGTAAAGTCAGTCCCTACTTTGTATAACCAAAGTTTATTTGAAGCAATGCTTTTAAACAGTTTATGAGCCAAAATTTTGTTGCTAATGGTCAATTTCATTAAACTACTCTTTGAATTATATTTTCAGTTTCTAGTAATAACTGTGAAAAAGATTTTTTTGGTTTATGTAATACTTTTCAGTTTCAAGCTAAAATATCAATGCAGTAATAAAAGTATAACATAAGATAAAGAGCCACTGTATCTTCTTGGGCCTAGGATATAAATAAAGTTGCATGATATATAGGCAAGAATTTTATTATTATTATTATTTTCTTTTCCATAAAATGCTGTTCTAGTTACTCTGAAAAGCAAGAAATGAGACTATGGACCACTGAAGACCTTGTAGGATAAAGCTTCTACTACTTTCTTAGTTTAGCAGAAACTGGATGACAGAATCTCCTTCTTCCCATCTTCCTCTGCATTCTACTCTCAGATTTGTTCAGCTAATTTTTCATGAAAGGAGTTCATATACAAGAATAGGAATGTGTGGAGGCATATCTAGACATTCATACGTGAAATATCACTGGAAAAGAACAACATCTACTTCAGCCTTCTTACATGAACGTAAGAGTTTAACTACTCTTACAGCATATGCAGCAGTATTGACATTTAATGTCCAGAGGATAGATATTTTTGTTTCATTGGAAATGGTCTGAGGTAAGGGATTTCAATTCTTTACTGCAGATGTATACTGAATACACCTTAGTGTCAGGAAAAAAAAATAAATCTTGTCCAGATGTTTTTCTTTCTAAGCAAAAATTATCTTACCTAGAAGAAATTTTCAAGTGAAAATGTTTTGGTGAAATACAGCAAGCACAATGCATGTTCTTACTCTGTTCTAAGTTATAATTATACAGATGTTTTCCTTTTAAGTAATAAAATATAGCTTATTGTGCTGATCAGACTGTAGCTTTTTCTTCCTAAATTTACAATCTATCTATTCCCAAATACACACATGCAATATCCCAATTTGCAGAATCATCTTTCAAGATCAGTACTCTCTAGTCTCTTCTTGCTTACTTTTACCTTACTTCTGTGTTGTTCTACATCAGTCTATGAAAGGGTAAGCAACACTTAGTTCTGAGTGAGGAAGAAAAATAATCTTGTTCATTTTCATAAATAGTAGTTAATGGTTTGCCCACCACATGTTCTTGTTAACAGCTTACACTATGGAGCATGTTGCAGGAAATTATGAATGAAAAGATAATGAAATGGCATAAAAGTGTCTCAGTAAAATCTGTATGCTGCCAGCATTTTCATCATCAGTAAGTCTCTTGTGAACATGGGTCTCTTCATTCATTATTCAGACTGTCATGCTTTATTGAACCATGTAATTCCACCTAATTAAAATAAGCACTGTGCGGTTTCCTCCCCCTTTTGATTTGTTAGTTGGACAGGTGCCAATAATGATATTCAGAGTATCCTAAGTGAACATCCTATTAATTATTCTTTCTTATGTTCCTCTTTGCAGCCAAAATACAGTAAATCCTGCTGATTTCCTTTCTGAATATTAGGATTTACTCTATTTATCCAGTGATTTAATATATATCGAGTAGACTGGAATTTGTAGTCATGGAGGAAGGAAAAGGTTTGTTATTTTAAAATGGGCAAAAAATAGGAGACGACGTACAACAATTTAGTGATATCAAACCTCCAATATAAACCATTAACTCTCTCCTACAAATCACTACATAATCACTCATCTGTTACTGTAGCAGGCACTAGAGTTTTTTGGCCGTCCTGTTTTAGACAGAATTTTTTTTTCTACTTGGAAAAGAAGATGGTTACATAACTTTATACGAACCAAAAATCCAAATGAGAACTGCGCTTTAGCTACCATGTACTATTTAAGGAAGAAATAAATTTGATTCAGTAATGGGGTTGTCACTGTACTTTTGCATTGTAGTAATCAGTGATTACTTGTGACAACATACATTTCTTATTTTAAGGCATGATATTTTTATTTCATTTCATTAAATTAAAGTCATACATACTGGATAAATATGGTTTATTCAAATAAGTGAATTATTGGAGAAATTATTAGTGAAAAGATTTTTCAGTCAGTGAACAAAAGAGAAGTGCAGTGTACATTTCAAAAGGGCTCACTGACATGACTAATATTTTCTGTACAAAATTCTGCTAAAAATTTGAAATGAAGTATCTAATACTTTATCGGATCCTACTATGAATCACTTCTGTGAATTTAACTTAATGAGTAATGGCAAAAATTTACCACATGACATTCGTCAGAATTGTAATTCTTTTGTCCTCAATTAAGATACTACTGTTCAGTAATGAAAGGAAGGTCAGATTTACCGTATTATCACTTCTATTTTCCCATTTGCTCACATCCATTAACATATTTTATCTTGTAACCGAATTTCATCTTCAGAAATATTAAAACACAGAGGGATAATCAAAAGAAAAAGCTCAGAAATACCGTAAGAATCATCCTTCAGAATGTCAACTGTTATACAAATGTTATAAGACCTAATATTAATTCAAGGGATTCTGAAATCAAAACTGTATATTGTTTTCATTCAGGTTGGTAAAAGCTTTATCTGTTTAATGTTTTCTGTTTATAACAAAAAACATCTGCTAGGTTTAGTTCTATAGGAATTAAATTATGTGAAACAATCACATACTCAGCAATAACGGGATTGAAAGCATGTGTTTGAAAGGGGATAGCAATACTTCCATTTATTTTCCCCTGTTACCATAATGAATTTCTTATAGCAGCTAAACCATTTATACTCACCAAAACTCTGTGGAAAACAAATGTGATTTTACTTGCTTCACTGAAAAGATGAATGGTAAAAGTAAACCATCCCAACTTACCATATTTTAGGTTACAGTTTTACAGGAGATTTTTGGTGTATTTTATGCGAATTCTCTAGCTACCCAAGATATGTGAAGTAGGAACAATTATTTGTGATGCGTACTGATAATATCTACAAACCCTGCTTGTAGAAGATGTAAGCTGTTATAGAATAAGTAGTAATAATGTACTTTTAAGACCGGTTGAACATGTATTTGAATTTTTGCTCTTCCTACACTTAAAGAATATCAGTAAAAAAAATTTTTAAAGTAAGCAAAACATAGTGAAAACTGATAGCTCCCTACTGAAATGTAGATGTCATCTTTGATAGTTGGAAATTATCTTGCCTTGTAAAATACACCACATTAATTCTTTCAATTCCAAAATGGTTGAAGTATGGAATGAATTTTAAACATGCATTAATATTAGTTCTTGATGGATTTTTGCTGTTTCTGATAGCTCTCCTGCTAGTTAATAATCGTACCGTGAATATATGACCATTATATATTTAAATATCATCATTTTCATTAACTTCTGTAAATATATATAACTAGTTAAAATTGTATGTTCCTTAATATGCTAAATAATACAGCTCTAAAAAAAAACCACCATAGTAATAATATAGAAACATCAGAAATAAATATAAAATCAGTAACAGTAATAATATTAGTAAAAAATAAGATTAGCCTTACTTTTCACTGAGAATGACAACATCACAATCTGTGAGAGAAAACAGACAGAAAAAAATTGAACCCTTAACAAACTTTGTCCTGCTTTTGAATTCAACAAACTAATCCCAGTCAGGCCATACCTATGATTCAATCAATGACTCCTTGATCCTCTGCACCCTACTGGAAAGTTTTTTGTTTATGTCATTCAGCTCCCTCTTAAGCCTCCTCCATTTCCCATCAACACTTGATATAACAATCACTCTTCAACAGCTTTTACACGAAGCTCATTCTAGGGGTTTTAACCCCTATATATATGGGCAAAATGTTGGAACAGGAGTAATGATGTCTTATTAAAGTTATTCATAATAAGAATAGTTCATCTCTGCCCTGTGGTGCCCCCTTATAAATACAATGCTAATGCAAGAATGTTGTTCCACGTGTGCCTCTAACTTGAGTCTTCTGAGATAGTCTCCCATTTATTTTCCTATTTATAAAATGCTTATTTGTCTTCATACTGTTCTTTTCTTTCTTCTTTATAAATATTTCCTTCTCTGATTCTATTTCATAAGGGAAAAGGACAGGAATGACTCAAAAGTTGTCACAGATGCAAAATAAAGGTGTGGATTATAAAGGAATAACACCAAATGTGGTAAGGAAATATGATTTAATTCCAGCAGGCAGTTAAGTACCACAAAACAACCATTCACTCACTCTCCACAGGTAGGACTGAGGAGAGAATCAGAAAGGCAGAAGTGTAAGAACTCATGGGCTCAGATGAAGGCAATTTACTATTAAAGTAGAAGCAATAAATACAAGCTGAGTAAAACAGGGAATTAATACACTGCTTCCCAGTGATATACAGATGATCAGTCACTCTCAGGAAAGCAGCACTCATCGTGCATAGCAGTTTCTTCTGAAGACAAACACCATCACTCCTAATAATCTCCCCCCACTCATCTTCCTCCTTCTTTACTCCAGATTTCATTGTTGAGTATATCATCGTTATGCATATCTCACCTGCATTGAGAGGAAAAGTATCACTTTCCTCAAACTGATAATGCAGTTTCCACTCTGCCTGATTCAGTACAGGAGGTTGTTGACCTTCTTAGCTTTTGCTGGCTGATGTTTAACGTTGCATCCACTAGTACTCCCAGAGATGTTTCTACAAAGCAGTCTTCCAACAAGTCTACTCCCAGACTATACAGATATGCAGATTTGACCTAGTATCAAGTACTGTTTATTAGCATTTCTGGACTCCATCCTGGACCCAACAGTTAAGCCCAACAGTTTATCTAAGTTTAAACTCATCTCCCTGTCCACTCCTCTAGACCATACCTCATTGCATAGGAACTGTTGAATCATAGCCTGAATCACTGATTGATCACCTGAGGCGAACACTGAGTCAACCACAAGAGCATAGGTGAAGGCAATGCACTTGTGTAACTGGAAGGGGTGGAGTCTGACTCCACCTCTTCTAGACCCATTTAAGGGCTGTCCACCACTGGGGAAGGATTTCTTTCTGGAGATTGCTCCTTTGGAGTTTTCTATCACGATCCTAGGACACAGGTGAGCACTTTCCTTAATTTATATGTCTCTTAACATCATGTTAATAATTTTAACTATACTGTCTGTAAAGAATCTCAACAACTACACTATTTAGTGTTATTCATTCTGTTAGCCATGTGCTATACACTCATCATGTTAATGAGGATGCTAGTCTATGAAAAGACAGTGCAAAAGCTTTGCTAAAGTCGAGGTAAAACAGCTATATGCTGGTACCCTGTCCCCGCTCCCCCACCAAATTATTCTCATTCTATTTTAGAAAGCTCTATTAGGCAAACACGATTTCCCTTTCATAGATCTATGAAAACCATTCTGAAGAATTTTCTTATTGTTAAAATGTTTTCACTATAAATTCTTGCTCATTTCAGTTAGTGCTGCTGTATGGTTTATCTAGCTCTGATTCTTCCTAGAAACATTTTCCAGACCCTTACATTCATTAACCCTCTTCTGTGATTGTAGAGCTACAGGTCACAAGCTTCCAACCCTCGTCGTCACTCTGCAGCCTGACAAATNTTGGTGTATTTTATGCGAATTCTCTAGCTACCCAAGATATGTGAAGTAGGAACAATTATTTGTGATGCGTACTGATAATATCTACAAACCCTGCTTGTAGAAGATGTAAGCTGTTATAGAATAAGTAGTAATAATGTACTTTTAAGACCGGTTGAACATGTATTTGAATTTTTGCTCTTCCTACACTTAAAGAATATCAGTAAAAAAAATTTTTAAAGTAAGCAAAACATAGTGAAAACTGATAGCTCCCTACTGAAATGTAGATGTCATCTTTGATAGTTGGAAATTATCTTGCCTTGTAAAATACACCACATTAATTCTTTCAATTCCAAAATGGTTGAAGTATGGAATGAATTTTAAACATGCATTAATATTAGTTCTTGATGGATTTTTGCTGTTTCTGATAGCTCTCCTGCTAGTTAATAATCGTACCGTGAATATATGACCATTATATATTTAAATATCATCATTTTCATTAACTTCTGTAAATATATATAACTAGTTAAAATTGTATGTTCCTTAATATGCTAAATAATACAGCTCTAAAAAAAAACCACCATAGTAATAATATAGAAACATCAGAAATAAATATAAAATCAGTAACAGTAATAATATTAGTAAAAAATAAGATTAGCCTTACTTTTCACTGAGAATGACAACATCACAATCTGTGAGAGAAAACAGACAGAAAAAAATTGAACCCTTAACAAACTTTGTCCTGCTTTTGAATTCAACAAACTAATCCCAGTCAGGCCATACCTATGATTCAATCAATGACTCCTTGATCCTCTGCACCCTACTGGAAAGTTTTTTGTTTATGTCATTCAGCTCCCTCTTAAGCCTCCTCCATTTCCCATCAACACTTGATATAACAATCACTCTTCAACAGCTTTTACACGAAGCTCATTCTAGGGGTTTTAACCCCTATATATATGGGCAAAATGTTGGAACAGGAGTAATGATGTCTTATTAAAGTTATTCATAATAAGAATAGTTCATCTCTGCCCTGTGGTGCCCCCTTATAAATACAATGCTAATGCAAGAATGTTGTTCCACGTGTGCCTCTAACTTGAGTCTTCTGAGATAGTCTCCCATTTATTTTCCTATTTATAAAATGCTTATTTGTCTTCATACTGTTCTTTTCTTTCTTCTTTATAAATATTTCCTTCTCTGATTCTATTTCATAAGGGAAAAGGACAGGAATGACTCAAAAGTTGTCACAGATGCAAAATAAAGGTGTGGATTATAAAGGAATAACACCAAATGTGGTAAGGAAATATGATTTAATTCCAGCAGGCAGTTAAGTACCACAAAACAACCATTCACTCACTCTCCACAGGTAGGACTGAGGAGAGAATCAGAAAGGCAGAAGTGTAAGAACTCATGGGCTCAGATGAAGGCAATTTACTATTAAAGTAGAAGCAATAAATACAAGCTGAGTAAAACAAGGAATTAATACACTGCTTCCCAGTGATATACAGATGATCAGTCACTCTCAGGAAAGCAGCACTCATCGTGCATAGCAGTTTCTTCTGAAGACAAACACCATCACTCCTAATAATCTCCCCCCACTCATCTTCCTCCTTCTTTACTCCAGATTTCATTGTTGAGTATATCATCGTTATGCATATCTCACCTGCATTGAGAGGAAAAGTATCACTTTCCTCAAACTGATAATGCAGTTTCCACTCTGCCTGATTCAGTACAGGAGGTTGTTGACCTTCTTAGCTTTTGCTGGCTGATGTTTAACGTTGCATCCACTAGTACTCCCAGAGATGTTTCTACAAAGCAGTCTTCCAACAAGTCTACTCCCAGACTATACAGATATGCAGATTTGACCTAGTATCAAGTACTGTTTATTAGCATTTCTGGACTCCATCCTGGACCCAACAGTTAAGCCCAACAGTTTATCTAAGTTTAAACTCATCTCCCTGTCCACTCCTCTAGACCATACCTCATTGCATAGGAACTGTTGAATCATAGCCTGAATCACTGATTGATCACCTGAGGCGAACACTGAGTCAACCACAAGAGCATAGGTGAAGGCAATGCACTTGTGTAACTGGAAGGGGTGGAGTCTGACTCCACCTCTTCTAGACCCATTTAAGGGCTGTCCACCACTGGGGAAGGATTTCTTTCTGGAGATTGCTCCTTTGGAGTTTTCTATCACGATCCTAGGACACAGGTGAGCACTTTCCTTAATTTATATGTCTCTTAACATCATGTTAATAATTTTAGCTATACTGTCTGTAAAGAATCTCAACAACTACACTATTTAGTGTTATTCATTCTGTTAGCCATGTGCTATACACTCATCATGTTAATGAGGATGCTAGTCTATGAAAAGACAGTGCAAAAGCTTTGCTAAAGTCGAGGTAAAACAGCTATATGCTGGTACCCTGTCCCCGCTCCCCCACCAAATTATTCTCATTCTATTTTAGAAAGCTCTATTAGGCAAACACGATTTCCCTTTCATAGATCTATGAAAACCATTCTGAAGAATTTTCTTATTGTTAAAATGTTTTCACTATAAATTCTTGCTCATTTCAGTTAGTGCTGCTGTATGGTTTATCTAGCTCTGATTCTTCCTAGAAACATTTTCCAGACCCTTACATTCATTAACCCTCTTCTGTGATTGTAGGGCTACAGGTCACAAGCTTCCAACCCTCGTCGTCACTCTGCAGCCTGACAAATGCAGATTCTGTCTGCTTCTCCTTCACTACAGGTTAAATAACATAGTTCCTATAGTTATAGAATCTTCGGGGGGAAAAAAAAAAAAAAGTCCAAGGAAGAATAAAGCATCTTCTCATTTCTGGTTCTGCACTGCT
>VXAB01008018.1:0-42618 GCA_013399175.1 Odontophorus gujanensis
CAAAGCAGTTGATCTCGAGGATTATGTGTTGACACATTCACATAGAAAAATTTCCAAGTCCAATTCCTTGACAACTAAAATCAATGGTAAGGTGGTCATCTGTGAGATTCCTCTTTAGTGCTTAGGTCATTATTCAAAATCTGTGCCCATACAGTTTATCCTCAGATCTTTACCAAAGGTTGGTTTGACATAATCTAAAGGTGACTGGAATAAAAGCTTAGGTTACTTAATTTACTGGTTGTGTTTAAAGCCTGGTATACTGAGTAGAATAAGGAAGTTATTATTACCTAGTAACATGCTGTATCTCCACTGAATGCTCTACTTTAACACATAAGACTCCTATTTCTGAAATGCTCCTGCCCAGGCCAGCCTGACTTTTAGCTGTGATCGTTTCTTATGCACTTTTCAGAAATACTTTTATATATATATTAACAGAAATGGTGGCATTTCAATTTAGGATTAAATGAATTCGTGTGGTTACAGAATTCTTAAGTACATCTGACTCATGTTTTCAGTGGACAATTTTCCACTGATGTCAATGTCATTTGATGGAAGAACCTATGGTTGTGTACCTTTTTGAACTGTACCATTTACCTGTATGTGCAAATAAAATTTATTTGGGAATACAGATAACCTAGAAACACTGTAAGAAAAAATGTATTTAAAAATGTTCATTAAAATTGTTGACAAAAATTCACTTCCATCTCTTCTTAAGTTTAGGCTGAAACACATGTTGATTAAGACTGAACAATCTTATGTTCTTGGCTTTCTTTGTCACATAATAGCAGAAGGAACATTTATTTGTAGATGAAAGAACATTTCCCTCTTAATGTAAAAACAAACAAAAAAAAAACAACCCAAAAAAACCCACAAAGTCAATGAAAAATCTTCTATATGTGGTTAAAATACTTCCACAAACAAAAGTGCCAACAAAAATACTTTGATCTGATGCAAATTACTTGGATAACAATAACAGATAATTCATCACTGGGACTACATGAATTAGGGAAGACTTTAGTCTTCTTCTTCTTGGGCTGATATGTGAATCCAGCAGATAGAGAAATCTCTTCAATGATAACAACATTTGAGGGAATTCTCATGTGCTGAACTGGGACAAGTGGGAACTTTTTAATATTTTATTTTTCTGACAGTAAGTGAAATTGCACCTTTGCTCATCTGCATCCCAAAGATGCAAGGATGATTCTTCATGTTTATTCCCTGATTTAGGCTTGTAATGCTACCATGTAGGCATGTTGTTTAAGGATTTGGCAGAAAATGAGAAATGCTAACCAAATTAGGCTCTTGACACTATTTCACTGTTAGCAAACTGGTTCCTCTGCCTGTCTTTTATACAGCTGTAGTTTCACTGCATAACATAAAATTCAACTGTGCCTCCAGTTGCAAGCTTAACATAAGATTGTTCTGTAGAAGATATTCAATTAAATATGACGATTCTCATCAGTAAATTATATCAATTCTATTTCCTGAGTGTCTTTTGTTCTCTACAATTCAAGACATGTTTTAAGAGTTATCTCTCTGAAAAGAACACATACTGATCTGAAAATGACCAGCTGTTACACTAAACTAGAAAATGCTTCCATAAACTGTATTGTCTACCTCTTCAATAATACATTTATTGCAAATGATCTTTTTCCATCTAATGTTACTTTATATATGCCTCTGGAGGCTGCTTGTAAAAGAAACAAAATATTTGAACTTGTAAATCCTAGACTGAGGGTTTTGTGTGGTTCATGATACAAAATACTGTTCCACTTGCAATATTAGATGCTCTATTAAAAAAAAAAAAAAGTAGAGATTTAAAAAAAATAAAAGTTAAGAACTGTGTATGTATGTATTTATATTTTGCAACTTATACAAAAATTAATAATAACAGGAAGAAGACTTACCCAGCAGTGTTAAAACACAAGCCAATATTGCTATCAGGGCTCCGGTGCTAAGTCCTGCAGGCAAGATGTATGCCTCTGCATTGCACGTCTGAGCAATACCATCTGCATCACAATCACAGACTCTTATGGTGAGGGTATTAGTGCTACTAAGTGAAGGTGATCCACTGTCCACAATGAATATTGGCAAGTAGAAAACAGATTGTTCTTGTCTTCGGAAACCATTTCTTCTAGTTAATACAGTTGCAGTGTTATCTAGGCAAAGGAATAAAAGGATAAAAGTGAAATACTTGGTCTTTACTGGAACATAAATAATACAGGCTTTTACACAAGAGAATTTAAAAGCACATTTGTATTATTTCAATGAGCTTCTATTTCCTGGTCATACACTTCTTAATCTACAGAGGTAGGATCAGCTGAAAATTCAAGTTCAAATATACAGAAATATTTCTGTTTTCTGTGGAAGACTTTTTCAGAATTTCAGAAATCTGTTTGGTTTTAGTATGCTCACATTTACACAGTCTTGCTGTATAGTTGAAGATACAATTATTATAAAGGAGAAAAAAAAGACTACAGTAATAGGTTAAGTATTTGCATACATTTCATTTTTGATTTCCAAATTTCTGTTACAACTATTTGCAGTATAGATAGCATGGATGTCATGAGCGTATTCATAGGTGAATCAGTTCTGAAGACAAATGATTGATTTTTTTTTAATGTAAAAAAGAAATTATCCAATTGGTGCACAAATACAGGTAATGTCACATTTAATAGACATGCACTTGTTTTCCACCTCAGCCAAGACTCAACAAGATGATTAATATAATCAATCTAAAATGTGTGCTGCTGTGCTGCTCTGAGCTTGGTGACTGAAAAGTCCATGTGTTCCAGAAAATATTTGCAAAACTCACTGTGTTCAATACAGGTTGACAGCTCCTGAGAGGTAGGGACATACATCTCCTAGAAATGTATAGAAAAGGTTGGTCGGTCGGTCTGTCTATCTATCATCTAGCTATCTGCCTTTCTATAGATAGATACATTGATAGTCCAGCAGAGGTATCTTATTGTGTCATCTATTATGACCTTTCTGGAAAACCATATAAACATTTCTCCATATAGAACTATATGCAATATGTATAAAACTAAATAATGTCAGAAGAGGCAGCTGCTGCACTATTTTGTAACTCCATTGATTTTACCAGCATTAGAAGGGTCCATTATTGACCTTAGCAAATTGTAAGTTCTTTGGAAAAGAGATGGACTTTTTATTAAATACTTTACAATACTTTGTAAGAGCGCTAGATTTCTAGAAATATATTATTTTGATCATTATTTACAGTTCTTCTTTTCAAACTGTAAGCTTCTCATACGACGAACATTACATATGTTAGTAGCTACATGCAAGAAAAGCAATAAACAGCTGCATGAGAGGTCTTTATTAGGTCACGTGTACATAATGAAAGTTGTTTGAAGTCCGTACAAACATTATTCCATAGTCCACCATAAGTCATCTTTTTTCTTATTAATAAAAATGACTTTGCAACTTTAGTTAGTACTGGTACATGAAAGAGCAATCCAAGAGTAAGATGGTTCTATTCATTAGAGCTGGTCCAAAAGTAACGCCGTCCATTTTATTATTTTGGCCCATGGAGTCAGAAGTGGATGTTGGTGGTATGGCAATAGAGGTTGAAACTTCCTACTGATACGCTGTTACATTTTGGTTGTTGCCATGCAACATATGGCAGCTGATGAGAAATCCAACCAAATGGTATCTGACATGGACATGTGTATGAATAAAAGGTGTAGAACTGAATTTCTACATGTGGAAAAAGTGGCACATCTTGACATTCCTCAATGCTTGCTGAACATTTATGGAAACCAAAAAGCAGATGTGAGCATAGTTGAGAGTATGAGTGGTGTGTTTCAGCAGTGGCCACAGCAATAGTGGGTCACCTCTGCTTGTGTCAATTTTTATGGGCAAAGCATAAAGTCTCCTGTTCATCACTGGAAAAAAATGCATACCTAACGGTGATGACTGTGTTGAGAAATAGTTTTCAGTGGCTAAAAATGTGCTCTACCAAATAATTTTATTGTGCTCTTTTTATTGGTTGTATTTTCCATGGAAATAAATAGGAGGCATTACATTCAGAGTGACCTATGTAGTTCTACTTTCCTCAAGTTCAACTAATATCTAAACTGACTCATATCCAGCTGCTATACTATGCAGTGCAATGAGAACACTAATTAGAAGCATGTTCTCAGATATTTTAACTAATAGAAATGTGATGTCCATGGGAGTCTTCATAAGTCTGTGGGGAAATGTTAGTAAGAAGTCCGTGTAAATACTGCAGACAGCTTCTATTTTCAAAATCATTCTTCAGTAGGTGGTATGCCTATTGAAAAGATTAGTTTTTATAAAAACAAACAAACAAAAAAAACAACCCTGTACGCTTATTTTTTACGCCTTGAGTTATTTTAATAAAACATGAATTCCTGGATGTCTTTCAGTTACTGCCCCAAGGTAAAATCTAGTTTAAACAAAAACATATAAATACAGTGGGAAAATGTGAAAAGAGCGACTTCTGGGAAAAAAAAAAAATTAACAAAAATTGAAGCTCCTGTTTGGCTCAAGGCTTTAAATGATGCAGACAACAGCTTTATTCCCTTGACAGATAGTCTATAGATAGGATTAATTTAGGGGCTGATTCTATTTTAATTTATATCCTTACCAGAATAGAAATTTATGTAGATCATAATCAGCACAATATATTAAAAACACTAAGTATTAGAGGTGAATATTTACTCAAACAAAAAAGTTCTATTGTCTTTATATTCTTACCTTTGTTGTCCTGAAGTGTAAAATTATGGTTATTTGCTGCTTCCGCTGTTAAACTGAAGTAGAACTGATGACCATTTGGTGGGTCATCTTTATCAATTGCACTGATTTTCTGGATGATCTGTTTTGAGATACATAGGTGTTTCACTGTTTGGCACATGAAGGAGCATAAATACATGCATATTATATAAGTTCTCTATTACCTGCTAAAGTGTCAAGTCTCTCTTCAAGTCCTGCTTACATTGTGTTTAAGTTTTCTTAACTCCTAAGCACGAGTAGATAGTATTATTAACTGAAACATGACTTTTCCTTACTTTCCCCATACTTGAAATTTATTCAATGAAAGTAATGTTCTGCAGGACCTCGAGAGAATTAGGACCTGTCATTCATCAGTGTTTGGAGAATAAACTGCATAGTGATATCCAGAACACAGCCCTTGTAGTTGTCAGTTGTTGCAATCAATATTGCAATGTAATCGTTTGCAAATAAGAGATTATGCTTTTGATTATTTCCATTCACTTACTTTTTTATTTTAAAAAGAAGTATGAAAAGGAAAATGACAAATCTTAGGTATAATAATAGGGTTTGGGTTTTTTTTTCACTTTATTTAAATTGTATTTTGTAAAATTCTGTCAAAACTTCTCTCCAAAAAAAAAAGATTTAAATATTGCTTACAATCCTTTAAGTAACAAATACTAAGAAGTAAGAGTTCTGACTGGACAACAGGGACAAGAAGGAGATAGTCCAATACAACATTCTTATACTATTCCTGTATTTCTCATGAATGTAAGTTAATAACTGCATTTTTTTTCTGTTGAGAATTAAAATTTTGCTGTACTTTTGAAATGTATAATAAACAATATCTGCCATAGAAAGGAAGATATTCTGGAAGAAGGTACAAAGTGTAAAGAATCCCAGGGAGTATGTGGGATCTCTGTGAGACACCTACTAGCTGTCTGGGAGAGAAAAGAGAGAATTAGATGTCTTATGAATTAAAATGGAAAACTTAAAATATGACAGATACCAAGGATAAACAACGTTGGAGTATAGGGCTATGAGGAATTTCATAGTTATTTGAGTTTAAGATTATTTGGAACTTAGGTCAGCAATTAAAAACACTAGAGAGTTTTCTAGGAATATCTCCCTCTTGTGAAATCCATACCTTATGAAACATATTTCCTAAGAAAAATGAAAACTGAACTTGTTTTAGAAAAGATAGGAATTTTGCCTCAGAACAAGCTCAGTGTTGAGATTTCCCACTTCCCAGTAAAATTATGAGAAATTAAGCATTGTTAACAGTATTTAAAACATTATGAGCTTAGCAAAATATTTTAGCTATGCTGTAAAGAAACCAGAACTTTAACAGCTACACTGAATAAGTCATTTTTACATCTGCATCTTTCTCTTCAGTCATACAGTAGAATCACAGAATAGCTTGGGTTGGAATGGAACTCAAGGATAATTAAGTTCCAACCCTCTTACTGCAGCCAGGGATGCCAACCACTAGATCAAGTGCTAGACCATGTTGCCAAGAACCCCCATCAAACCTGGTCTTGAACACCTCCAGGAACAGGGAATCCACAACCCCTCTGGAAAATCTGTTCAGGCACCTTACCACCCTCTCAGTGAAAAAATTCCCCCTGACAATGAATCAGAAACTTTTCTCCCACAGTTTAAAACCATTCCTCATTGTCCTATCTCTATCAAGCCAAGTAAAACATTATTCCCTCTCCTGTTTATAATCTCCCTATAATATTGGAGGACCATAATGAGGTCTCCTCACAGCCTTCTCTTCTACAGAATGAACAAGCCCATCTCCTTTAGCCTGTTTTCATGCGAGAGGTAGTCCAGTCCTCTGATTATCTTCATGGCCCTCCTCTGGACTCTCTCCAAAAGCCTGACATCTTTCTTGTGTAGGGGGCCCCAAACCTGGACACAGTATACTAGGTGGGGCCTCATGTGAGAAGAATAGAGAGGGACAATCTCCTCCCTCAGCCTGATGGTCAACCCTATTCTGATGCAGCACAGAATACCATTGGCTTTCTGGGCTGCAAGTGCACACTACTGGTTCATGTTAAATTTTTCATCTACCAGGACCTCTAGACCTTCTCAGCAGGTATACTCTCAAGGAGATCTGATCCCAGACTGTATATGTATCTGGGATTACCCTGACCCAAGTGCAAAACCTTGCACTTTACTTTGTTGAACCTCATTATGTTCACAAGGGCCCACCTTTCTGGTTTATCAAAGTCCCTCTGGATGTCATCCGTTCCTTCTGCCATATCAGCTGCACCACTCAGCTTGATGTCATCAGCAAACTTTCTGAGGGTGCACTTGATCCCATCATCTGTGTCACTGATAAAGATGTTAAAGAGTACTAGTCCCAAGACTAACCTGTGAGGGACACTAGTCATTACCAGCCTTCACCTGGGCATAGAGCTACTGACCACTCTGGCTGTGACCTTCCAATTCCTTATCTACCAGTCCACCCTTTGACCACCATGCAGGGTAAATATTTTAGGACTCAAGGAAAATTTGCTTATGATGCACATCAAAGCATCATTTTTACTGCTATAATTTGATTTTATTTTACCTTAAAGGTTACAGGTTTTCAAAGGAAATACTGCCTAGTTGATAAAAATAAACATAAAAAGTATCAAGACCTATACCTGGCCAGGTTGAGCATTTTCACAGACAGTTGTCTCATACTCCATGGCAAACTCAGGGGCATTGTCATTGATGTCAAGGATAGTTATGGCTACATATCCTCTCCCAATCTGTGCTGGATTCTCTATACAAAAAAAAAAAAGAAAAAAAAAAAAAGAGCCAACAATGTAATTAAGTAGAGCTCTGAGAGATTTTTTCTTTGGGTCAGTATGTTTTTCATTTGCATTGTTTTTCATATGTTTGACAAATCAATTACAATCCCTCTTAAAAAGAAAAAGAAAGATCTTAGCTTAATCTTCTGGACCAAATTAAAACAATGTTTGTGCTTCTTGATACAGTCAATGAAATCAAGATTTTATTATGAAGACTATGTCGAAAATCTAACTCATTAATCAGGGCACTGATTTGCATCACATGGAAGGATAATAGTAAAGTGATCTATAACCATCAGCGAGGGTGCACAGTGAGACAAACCAGCACTATTCATATCAGGAATAGTCCAGTTATTATGCATGAAAGTAATTTATGTTAAACTCAAATTTAGAAGTTAAAAGCAGAATTCTTTCAGCTATCTGAAACAAACAAACAAACAAAAAAGTGGGGTGCAAATTTGTATTTCTAAGCAAATGTGTACACTGAAGTATAGCTTTCAACAGTATTATTAATTGATGCACACTTCCAGCTAAAATGTGATTTTGTGCAAGACATAATGTCACCATTTAATCTCAAACAGCAGAGAACTGTTGAATGAATCTCAAACAGCAGATATTTGGTAGAATAAAGAAAATGAACATCTGTGCATATTGTATCTATTTTGTTACATAAAACTTTTGTCTTTGAGAGACTACATAACTATTATTTATTGATTTTTACCACTGTTATTTCTGTTAGTGATATATCAGTGCAGAATAAAAAAACTGCACAAATGTTAAAAGATGTATCTATCTTGGGACCCATGTTGGAATGGAGAAAGAGAGTGAGGATGAAAGAGCAGCAGAGACATAGTGCTGTAGACTGACAGCAAACAGCCAAGGCCAACACATGTAGCCCAATAGACTAATAATAAGAATTACATTTAAATAAAGAAATTATTCAAATAAAAAGGCACAAAAACATATATTTTTACAGAATGTATTCAGAGCCGAACAACTTTACACTTAGAAGTTTTGTCAACAAAATTCTTGCATGCATTTCAAGCGTGTGATTCATCACTTTTTCATCACTTTTCACCAGAAAAAAAGACATAAAATACAAAATATCCTTTAATATCTTACCTAAGATTAAGGACACAAGTATTCACGTTCTTCATCCTTTTTAAGAGTGCTATTGTAGACCAACAACAATCAATTCTGAGTGTCAAACTAAGAGGGGATAACTGATATAATCTATTGCATATTACTTTTGTTCTAATGATATTTGATGTGAGATTAAATTTTCCTTTGTACTTGTTGTTCTAAAGTTAAAAGCCTACACAAAGTGTGGCAAAGGAAATAGAGAATGCTTAAACTGTTGTATTTCTGTTTTTCTATTGACGTGTCTTCTACATTGAGTGAGAAGAGTCATTTTGTCTGTCATGTTTTTAAACATTGTCATACTTTCACTTGGTGTAGCTGATCCCAACTAAACCTGAGGTTTTGCACATAAACAGTTCATAAAATCTTTTAATTATTACTTACGACTCTCCATGGCCAAGACTGTAATGTTATGAACAGCATTAGTTTCCCTGTCCAAAGACTTGGCAGTTGTAATGACTCCACTGTTGGCATCAATATTGAAATACCTCTCGAGGTCTGTGTTTCGATCTATTGAGTACCTAGGTGAAGGATGAAAGAAAACCTTTGATTTATGTTCAGTTATAGCTTGTAAAAATGTTTCATTGATTTCTCATTAGAAAGACAGAGTTTCCATTGTTTCCCCATATTGGGTTTGGTTTTGTCCCTTTTCTCCAGAGTTTTAAAAGAGGCAAAGCTGTTAAGTAATGGCAAGATCACACAGGCTAGACAATGAATGACCTGTCCTGACCATGGCAGGCTCTGTTACTACAGTGCCCTCTCAAGTGAGGTTATAGGAATTCCCCTCTTTCTCTCTCTCAGACATAATGTAATATATTTACAATGTAAATATTCATTTACTCATGGAACAGTATCCTCCTGAACCCAAACTAAAGAGAAAGGGAGTTGGAAGTTTGCTACACTGATGTAAAGCCAGGCTTTGTTCCCACAGGGGTTCACAGTCTGAGCATAAACCTTTCTGTTACCAGCAAAAGAGACCCTGAGTCACTAAGAGCTTTGGGGCAGGGAAAAAAATAAAAAAAGAGGTTGGGGAGTAAATCAAGGGGTTGTATGTCACCACCATCAGCTCCCAGCACTTAGCTGTCTTTAGACAAACAAAAGTTCATGCCCTGGACTCTCTGGATTAACATATGCTTTATTTTCAAACTTGTTTTAGGAAGAAGAAATAAGATCCTTAGTAAACAGAAAACAGCATGAGTGAAAGGGTCAGATTGCCTGTGAGTGTTTTGCTTATATCCTTTTTGAGAGAATGAGAAAGTTGATTAGGCAGAATTAGATTTACAGTTGGAGTATTCTTGATGTTCTATTTAATATCGGGCCAGAATCTTGCACTGTCATTTAGATCAAGATGAATTAAAATGTCTGAGTCAGACCAAGTGTGTTCATTACAATTACTGTCACACTGACAATATATTAGATTATTGATATAGCATTAATCAAAACCTTTTAACAATGCGGAAAGAAAGAATTATGGATGATAGTGCAAAATCAGGACTTTCCAGACATAACAATATTATGGCACGATATGTTTGTTCTGTCTTGAAATACACCAGCTGTACAACATACCCTGTTGTATTACTGTGTTTGTATCTAACCCTCTTGGATACAAAATCTCTAGAGAAGAGACTTATTATGCATTTAGTGTTGCTTTTCTTAATTATCTCACAGTGAGAGAAAGACATAATGAATTTAATAAATAAAGCAACAGAAGTTTTCATGAATTGAGGGTCTCCCTTTTTCACTCTACATTTTTTTTCCTTTTAAAGCCAACCTGAACTGTACTTCAATTTTTATTTTCTTTCATGCCAGCACAGTTGTTTATTTGGTCAGCTGTGCTCTTCAGCTGCTTTGTTCCTGTCAAGTTTTCCCTACAGATTATGTCTGCCACCTCTACTAAGTAGTCAATCATGGCAGGTCCAGTAGTTGTGATTCAATCTCCTGTCAACCATTACGCTTCCTAATTATTAAGAACATTACTCTGCAATTTGAAAATTCAAAGGTATTTCTTACAAACATTGTAATAAATTATAAAAAGAGAAAGGGAAATAAATATGATAGAGAGAAAAATGAAAAAGAAAAAGCAGAAAATCAATCAAAGAAAGTAATAGGAAGGAGGGAAGGAGGGAGGAAGGGGTGAGGGAGGGAGGGAGAGATGGAGGAAGGAAGGGAGGAAGGAGGAAAGGATTGTGCAAGCATAGGAAAACAGGTTGTATAAAATAAACAAAAGATTCTTATGAAACAAGAATCAAAAATAGTTTTTTATGCATAGGAACCAAGTAGTTTTGTTTAACTCTTATTTACAACTATTGTACCATATTCAAATTCCAAAAAAAAACTATTTTAAACACTTTAAATACTTTAATTCCTTACAGCCTTTAAAACTTCAAAATCTTTGAGCTGCAGGAGTTTTAAACTCTTTATTTTAAGCTAGTTAAAACATCAATAATTCTCAGGTCCATATGAAATAATCTCTTATTTTATTTTCAAACTATTTATTGTTAGTAATAGTAGTAGTATTGGTATTGCCAAAGTTTTAAACATATCTGATCCTTTAATTGCAACCTTCTCTGAATGGTAACAAATAAAAAATTTTAATCTATCAATATTCCAATTTTTGAATTTTTGATTAACAAATTAAACTTCATAAATTGATCATGAAAAGAATTATGCTTAAATCTCCCTTAACAGATTCCAGTTTTACTAAAATCTGGTCTATTATGTACACCACAGCAGATGCAGGACATCTCTATATAGTTTTCCAGTGCCCCTGATAACATATATAGCAAGATCACAAGCATATAGAGAAACTCTCACTATTTCTCACTTTCATCTCCTTCGAATTCCAAGCAACTTTGAAACAGAAGTCTTCCAGATGTCAGTTAAGCTGGTGATATAACAGCTTTTTATGATGGTTATGCTAAACTATATTATGTACCAGATACTAACGTCCATGCCAGAAAACACTGCCACAGCAGAGAAAGATCATCAAAGACAGATTTCACAAGTAAATCCCTGCCAACTCATCCATCTAAGACTTGTTTATACATGATAGGAAGCAGCTATTTTGAATTTGCTGCAAATGTATAATGAAAGAAAGGGAGAGAACATTTGCATCACCTCTAAGTGTAAAACATACACTTTACTTTTAAAATTTGTATCAGTGTCACGAAGTCATACTCTCTGCATAAAAGTAAAATTTAACATCACCAAAAATGATGACACCCAAATGACTTCTGTATCTCCGAAGTTTTCTTCTCTATACGCCCTAAACAAATAATAACAGATGAAACTTGATACTAACTTTCAATTGTATTATTGTCCTCCTGCTACAGGTATTTAAGTCCTCAGAATTCTCCTGAGTCAGAGTACTACCATCCAGATCCTTCCTATGTTCCTTTGACAACACTACTACCCAGCATAACAAGAGCAACAAGTAACACATTAGTGTTTTAATTTATATGATGAGTCTTTTCCTCTGAAACCTTTTTCCCACAGTGAATTGTAAAACCGAAGTTTCTTTTTTGTTGTTTTTCTGACAGGTTCCTTATGCTCTTGGACATTAGATTATGGAACAACTGCAAGTTCTTCATATACATGACAAAGGAAGAAGCCCCTGAGGGTTTTCACGTGTCTTATAGTGTTCATATATCATACTGTTTCAACTGAAGATATTTAACTGTAGCAGAGCTTACCATAGTCATAAGATCATTGCCTTTAATTATCCTGGCAAATACAGGACACATCTTACTCTATCCATTTCTCTCACATAAACAGTTCATTGTTATTTATTTTTCTTGTGAGATTTCTGTTTTGGTTTACCATGCAAAAGCATCCCAGTGCTATTACTTTCTTGTGTACAGTGCAATCAGTAAATGAAAAAAGAAGGAGAGAGATCTTGGCCTTAACTACGCAACATAATTTTTTACAGATTATAATGCATTCTTCCTAAATTTACAAAGAAAATAATATAGGTAATATAATGAGGATTCTTTTTGCTTTGGAATCCTGAAGTTATATCTTTGCTTATTTATTTATTTACTTATTTATTTATTTTACTTACCTACTTATTTTACAGAGAATTAAATATATTATTTTTTGTCAAATGTTATCTGTTCATGTGTATAAAACTGAAAATATGCAAAGAGTATCTCTGTCTCCTTCTGCAAGGGAAAAAAATAATTGCTTTAAATGTAAACAAATAATCTCCCACTACAAAAAAAAAAAAAAAAAAAAGAAAGCAGCTTCAAAGCAAAGGCTAAATAAATAAATAATTAAGAAGTCTTATAAGTTACATCACAGGAGGTTTAAATTGGATGTTAGGAATAACTTATTCATGAAGAGGGTGGTCAAACATTGGAATGAGCCACCCAGTGAAATGATGAGTTCCCATACCTACAGGCATTTAAGAGATGTGTGGACGTGACACTAAGGAGCACGGTTTAGTGATTTGATTCAATAGGTCAGGTTGAAAGTTGGACTTAGTAATCTAGAAGATCATTTCCAACCTAGGTGATTCTATCTTCTGTAATGCTAATTACCTGACTGGACTATTTGAGGCATCTGGATCATGGGCCGCTACGGTTCCAATGATAGTACCAACTTTTGCTGCTTCAGACACCACCATGGAGTATAAACGTGAAGTAAACACAGGTGGCTCATCAACATCTTCTACGATTATCTTCACAGTTGTCATGTCGCTGAAGGGTCCCAGACTTAGGAAGCGAGGATCAACATGCATATTGGCTGCTTCTATCCTCAGGGTATAGCTTGTTTTAGCTTCAAAATCCAATTCCTATACAGATAAAATTATTTGAAAAATTTATTACCCAATAATTTTGCAGCAAAACTCACAACAGACAGTAAGAAGAAAATGAGTTTTGCTATCTTTATCCAAGCAGTACTTTCAACTGTCAGAGCATAGTGGATGGCTCTTCTTTCATCTTTCTCCAAACACTGTCTTTGCAGTGTCCTACTCAGTCTGATTAAACATATCTCACATGACTAGAAGGTAATCATAAGATATTGAAGGTATTTTTCATTACTGAAAACGTTGTTAAAAAAAAAAAAAAAAAGATTGACTAAATGTAACAAAAAACAAAACAAACCAAAAAAAAAGGAAGATAACGGATTAATGAATATTTCCATGCTTCAGTTTTTTGGTAGATAAGTATGCATAGGATTTTCAAGAACACCCTTAGTTCCACTAAAATTAACACTAGTGAATATTCCTCAGTTATGTAATGGGAAAGATAAAGCTGAAGATTCTACCCCATGAATGAAACAAGGTTCCTCTGAGTCAATAGTAAAACATTCTGTGACTTCTATGGGAACCAAGTATTCCTTCATTTCATTGCTGTGAATAAATTATTTTTTTTACTCATATTTTCTTATATATAGTATCAAATACAATGTGTCATAGTACCCAGACATTAGAAATCAATATAATATTCACAGTTGAAAATACCCAATTGAAAACACTTTATTCTTGTTTGTTTTGTTTTTGCATAAAACTGACATTAATTATCAAATACTTCCTGAAGTTCTGTATAAATTTATGGAGATAATGTAGGAAATTATCAAACTACATTGCTTATATGACAAGATTTTTTACTTAGATGAAGTTTGGAGATTGTTTTGTTTTATTTATTGAATAAAATCTTTATTATTTCTTTTAAATTTTATTCTACTTCAAATTTCTTTAATTCTATTAGAGTTTCCTTTGGAATTAATACTGCATTAGAATTCAAAAACTAGCCTCCAGAACTTATGGAATAATTGTGATCTAAACAATAGTACCATTACTAGAATTGTTTTGGAAATGAAAATCTTTTTTCCTCACAGATACTGGAGGAAAGCATCGTGTTAATATTAAAATAATTTACTTTACATCTACTTTCTTAAAGAGACTGTCTGCTTGCACTAAATTCCTAGACTAATATTTCTTTGCAATTCCAAATTTAATCATTAAGAATGGAAACAAAAGACCCCAGAGTTTCTAAAAGCTCAGTCTGGTTAGTCTACTATATTTTAAAGCTACATTTTCAAGTGTATAAAACAGATTAAAAAAGGGTTTCAGCAATTCTGATCCTCAATGAATCCTAAGTATCTGAAACGGTCTTGAAAAATAATCTGGCAGCATCTGCAAAATATTCCTGTACTCACTCAGAGGAGCAGCAGAGGTGAAACACACATCTGTTGACATACTACCTGCAAGGGTCTAAGTTCTCCATTGAGTTACAGTAAAATAAATCCTGAATAAGCATCTTAAAGTCAGAGATTAAGCTGACATTACAATACAGCTGTAAACAGCCTGGATTTATAAATGAAAAATGAATTGCAGCACATCACACTTGGATACTTTTATAAACTTTTATGTGGCAGCAAAAATCTTTTCTGAACAGGACTGTGTATGAACTTCATTTTATGCAAGCACTTACTTCCTGCACTAAGCCAGAGCTGAAGTATCCAGTTCTCCAAATAGTGTTATGTCACAAAAGAAGGGCTATCTGAATACTGGGCAATATGTTTGATACAGCTGGGTACTGGTCAATGTTTATTAGTACTGATATTGTTTTTGAATCTTAATCTTGGCATTATATTTAAATTTCAAAATATGAGCCATGGAACACACCTCACAGCCACAGTGCAAATGTAATGTGATATGTGCATCGACACAGGTTGCCTAGAGAATCTGTGGGTGTCCCATCCCTATAGGTATTTGAGTCAAAGTTGGACTGGGATCTGGGCAGCATGATCTGATGGGTGGCAGCCATGCTCACAGCAGAGGATTGGGACTGAGTGGGTTTTAAGATTCCATCCAACTCTTGCCATTCTATGATTCTACATTAAGAGGAAAAATCTCTCAGAAAATGAAGCAACTGATACTGCCAGTTGAACAGGAAGGTTAGGGAGAAGACAGCCACACACAGAAATAGAATTATTTTCCTGTAACAGCGTTGTACGGACTACAGAAATTATGACCTGAAGAGTGTCACTGACTGAAGTCTGATATTTGATGATTAAAAAAAGCAAAAACTTTAAACAAATTATATATTTCCATTAAATACAGAATTCAATTTCAGCAATTGATGAATTGGCTGATGGGTCAGGCTCAAAGGATTACAAAAAATAGGGTTACATTAGGCTGGGTCTAGGTGTTCAAATGAGCGTGCATGTTGCACACGAGTCAGTAGTATACCCTGTCAGCCAAAAGACCCAATCATACCCTGGGGGGGCACCAGCCACCGGCTGAGGGGAGGGGTTGTCTTGCTCTGATCTATGTTTTGTGGCCTCACTTCAAGCACTGCCTGCAGTTTGGGTACCACAATATAAGAAGCGCTTAAAATTATCAGGGGGTGTTCAAAGGAGGGCTACACAGATGGTGAGAAGGGCCCATAGGGCAAGGTGTATGAGGAGCAGTTGAGCTCTCTTGGTTTGTTCAGCCCAGAGCAGAGGAGCTGAGGGGAGGCCTCATGGCAGCCCACAGGAGGGAGTGGAAGGGCAGCACTGACCTCTGCTCTCTGTTACAGTGACAGAACCCTAGGGAATGGCATGGAGATGTACCAGGGAATGAGCAGCTGGAGGTTAGGGAAAGGTTCTGCACCAGAGGGCAGTGGGTGTGGAACAGGATGCCCAGGGCAGTGGGCACAGTCCCAAGCTGCCAGTGTTCAAGAACCATTTGGACACCGTGCTCAGACATAGGGTTTGAATTTTGGGTGGTTTGTGTGAAGCCAAGAGTTGGCCTTGATCATCCCCAATTAGAGATATTCTATGATTCTATGATTCTTACTGACATGGAAGAAAGAAAATTATGTGGCAACTCAATCTACGTTAGAAACTTTTTTTTTTTAAATAGACATACAAGTGATTAGCCCAGTTTATACAGTACTCTTGATACTGTTTATTTTCCTATTCCTATTATCCTATTTATATTCCTATTCCTAATACATATATTCCTATGTACTATTGCATGCCTTCTATTTTTAATCTTCCCTTGATGCTTTGAGTAGCCCTGTATAACTGATCAGCTCTATAGAAAAGTTGAAACTTGTGACACACAAATATTCTAAACTTGGGCATATTTTTCACTGAATAAAAAGGAGGACCCATTACTGGATTTCTGTAATTACTGATTTCTGTTAACACTGAATGAAGGAGCAGCCAGTGCATGCCAAGTTATGAAGCAAAATAAGTGGTGATTTTTCCACTGATATGCTCCTATATACACCTCAAATCTCGTGATTCCAATTTTCAGCTAATAGTATCACAAAATTTTCCTACTCTATAGATTTTTTTGATGTTACTCTTTTGACTTTAAAGTTGCATAGACTATAGAAGGGAAGGGTAACTTCTTTTCATTAATCAGTGATATCTGTTAAATTCTGATAATTTAAATTACAACAATACTTAATCAATGTATGGAATCAGTATGGAAATCATGAAGATGAAGACAAGATAGTTTCTTACAACATATTAATGTCAGTATCTCTGCTATCCTTAGAAAAAAAAGATGATGAAAAGATTGAATTTAATACAAAATATGCATAGAGCATTATATATATAACTGAACAAACTATACAAAATTTATTAGACTAAGCACTATTGTGAAGAAATTAAATTTCATTTAAATGAAAATTTTGCTCATGTTTTTATGTTTCACAGAATCACAGAATTGCAGGGACCTCTAGAGATCATTGAGTCCAACGCCACTGCTAAAGCAGGCTCCCTAGACCAAGTTACACAGGTAGGCATCCAGGTGGGTCTTGAACACCTCCAGAGAAGGAGTCTCCACCACCTCTCTGGGCAACCTGTTCGAGAGCTCTGTCACCCTCACTGTGAAGAAGTTCCCACATGCATTTGTGCAGAACTTCCTATGCATTAGTTTATGGCCTCTTCCCCTTGTCCTATCATCACACTCTACAGAGAAGAGTTCAGCCTCATCCCTTTGCCTCCTGCTCCTTAGATATTTATAGATGTGGATCAGATCCCCACTCTGTCTTCCTTTTTCAAGGCTGAACAGACCCAGATCTCTCAGCCTTTCCTCATAAGGGAAGTGTTCAACAACCTTTACCATCTTTGTAGCCCTCTTCTGGACTCTTTCAAGGAGATACCTGCTTTTATTTCTACTGGGGATCCCAGAACTGGACACAATACTCCAGGTGAGTATTATTTCAAAAGACTAAATTACAGCTTTAGTGTTTTAATTGAAAATCATATAATCATTCATTTTCCATGTGGATATTTAACGCGTTCGACATGCCCATTAAAACCTTTCTATTTCACTCATGAAGAAAGAGATTGTCCTTTTGAGTGGAATACAGGACTCTCGCATTAGTAGGGGATACAGGGACAACACAATCAGTAGAATAAATGAAAAACTAATGATGATGATGTTTAACAAGTCTGCTTACTTATGGTAATTTTTACCTTCTCTTAGTTAAGAGATATAAATCTGACAAAATTACCATACACTGCTTACTGTGAGTAGAAATTGTTCTAGGGAAGAAGTCACCTGGTCTACTTACAAATGTCTGTTTCTCACTAGACAGTAGAAAATGAGTCTCAGTAACTGAAAGATGTAAATATCTGCTTTTAATAATATGAATCCTGGCCTAGAATTCCCTCAAATCTGATAACTAAAGCTGCTGTCAGTACGCAAAATTTGTAAGGTACTTTGTTAACGTAAACAACAACAACAAAAAAATCTAATGTATGTATCTATGTGATACGGAGCAGCTGGTGTCTAGAAGAGGTAGAGAATAAAAGGGGGCAAGGTTACATCATCAAATAGTATAGTTGCACATGGCAATGCTATTATTTGCTTCTTACTTCTTTACAGTATCCTGTGGGGTGTGACAATGACTGTAAATCTGAAGTCATCATCCTCAGTCTACTCAAATAAGATACAAATCCTCAGATTCTATGATTAATACAAAAGTACCAAGTTTTGAAGCATATTCTATTTTAGGAAAATAAACAAAATTTCTAAGATATGGTGACTATGCAGACTTTCTTGATCTGAAGGAAATCTTTCAACAAATCAAGAACTATACATGAAGATGTTATGTACCACACACTGAATAGTGAAAAAGCGAAGTGAGAAGTTCTCTTTTTTTTTCCTCCTCTATTATCTAAATATTGCTAATCCTTGTTATATAATGACTATCTTTTAACTAGTCTGTGGCCTATACCATTATTATTTCCTTTTACAACAAAAGCACAGATTTCAATAATGGAATACCAAGTCAGCAACTTACAAATCACTACATTACTGTGGAAGGTTAAAAGGACAATGTATACATCAGTTCTTCAGTACAGTGAATAGATCTTGACAGCTTCATTAATATCTGTGCATTAATGTTATCTGATTGGGTCCTCTGCAGGACCATTTATCTTTCCCTCAATTGAGGGCTTGTGTTCTTATGTTTTCTTTCAGTCTGTCTTGTTCTTCAAAGGGGTGAGAATTTTTTTCCTATCTGAAGGAAATTACAAAACAAGTCATCTATATCACAGAGACTGGATATGAAGTTATCTTTCACAGGAAACCTATTTCTGTAATGTTCATTTTTTACTGTATGGTAACTTTGTAATAATGTACTTTACAAAGGTGAAAATCCCATTGTTAAGCCTAGTTGAGATTTTATATTGAAAACTGCAGTACATCAAACAAATGCACATTATCTCTCAAAGGAACCATGGAAGGCTCAAGTTCTTACATTGTAACTCTGATATAGTATTGAAAGCAAATTTTTTAGCTGGAAAAAAAGAGAAATGTTAACAGTAACAGAAAGGTAGCTTTTCAGTCAAAGGATTACACATAAAAACCCCATTCTTATAATTGCCTTCTTACTCTTAAAATAAAGTCAGATTTTCAAATAATATATTGGCAGCCAATTTCTATGAGAAATTACTTTGCAAAACTTATTTTCACATTTTGCAATATTATATTCAAATGGTTTGGTGATAGTGGTAGGAGAGCTGTGTATTTGGGGAAGAAATGAAGACAAAGTGAGCAATAACTATACAGTGGCAAATCTTTATGCTTGTCATTTGCTGCAGTAAGACAAGAAAACCCTCAACAGAGCCTTCAGACTTGCATCTCTGAAGTCCAGTAAAATTTCTCCATTGGCTTCAAACACCTCGAGTCAGATATCATACTCTTCCAAAAAGTTCCATATGGTACATATAATAAAAAGGTACCATGCAGCCTTTAATACTTTTAAGTTACCATTACTACTTGAAGCACCAAGTAACTGATAAAGGTGTCAGAGTGTGCAAACTATATATCAGATTTTATCTTAAGATGTTCTACAACTCAGCTATTATTGTTACTGAAGACTAATTGTAAGATAGTCCGTAAGTTGCCTGCAAGTTTGCGAATAAAGTTGAAGCCATACTTATATGATGCCTCTCTCAGTGTGCTATTTTTAGGAATAGGGCTGTGGGTGTTCTGTATGGTCAGTATATTAATTTGCTGAGAAATGAAGCAAAAATTCCCTTTATTTCTATTATGATCAGGATTCTTTGAGCAGACAACATGAGTTCACTCTGGAGTTGTATACATATAGTTCACAAGAACACTACAAAATTTGTTGCATTAATTGATGGAATCAATTCCATAAATGTTTCTACAATTCAAAGTGTGTTACTGTAGAGACAAATCAAACCCATTTAAAAGAAAAAAAATAAAACAAAAAGGACCAACAAAAACCTAGTGTTGGCTTAAAATTTTCTTCAAAAAACTCTCAGAACTGTGGAATGATATACCATTCACATGCAAAAGATCTTCATTCTTACTAAAACAGTATTAATAGCAGAATAAGAATTACAAATGAAACCATTGAAAGGAATTAATCCTACTTTACAGACTGAAAACTGAGTCACATTGTGAATGAGGATAAACTTTTCAAATACTTTTTTAGAATATAAATATCCAGTTCCATTTCAAAAGCTGTATAAGATTTGTTTTTCCAAAATGATCATCTAATATTGATGTTCTACTAAATCCTCCTTTATAGTAATTTAGGCACCTGAGTTTTACTTAGGAATTCACTAAAGGGTGTGTGTGTGTACTGAGTGGGGGCTTGAAAGGGGAAGAAATAATTTGGAGCTAGAGAATAGCCAAGCTCTACCACTATTTGCAACGTCAGAACTCTAGTGTGGAGTGTGAGTGGGTCATATATTTAGATTGCTCTGTACAGGAGAAAAGTAAAGTAGGAGCTCATGTTTCACTTGACAAGTCTAAAACTTTTATTTATATATTATTTCTATTAATATTATGTGTTATATTTTTCTATGCCTTCCTATATGCAGGTTAGATAAATTATTTGCATGCGACATCAATTAATGAATTTTGTTATGTATTGCAGTGGAAATTAGACATTATACATTTAGTGCCATTAACATAAGTATAATGCTTCAGTATAGGTTTTTTCTATATAGATAAGCAGAATACAATACATACTACAATGAATATTAAGTGTTAAAATAAAAACATGCATTTTTGTTTTTCCTGTCCTCTGATGCTTTAAAATCTCTGTGTCTCTGGGTACAGTGCAAAACTGTGTGTAAATGCACATGAATGAATGAATAAATAAACCTACTCAAACTGCATTCATAAACTTTGCCAACTTTCACACCAAGAACTTAAATTAGTCAAGTCCATTACAGACAAGGAATTTTGGGAAATTCCTAGCTATTTGATCTTTTATTAATTATATTATCTCTATCCTTAGTACTTGCCTTTTTCAAACTTGTTCAATTTTCTGACCTTCTATATATAAATTCATTAATTGCAGTTTTTGCTGATCCCTGGCTATTTTCTGTTAATATTTCATCCACTCGTAACACAAAGAACCTTAATTTTCACACTTCTGAAATCTTACTTCTCTTAACATTTTTCTTAAAAAAAAACATTTTTTTTTCTTGCTCCTTACATTTTAAAACAAAAACTTAATTTGTAGTACGGGAGTCAGCTTTGCAAAGTGTTTCAAAATGGTTATCCTTCTAGGAAGAGAACATAAAACCCCCAGCTTGTTTGTGAATCTCTGATAAACAAGTGCCAAACATCCTCCACAACACCCAGCACAAAAGCAGATGGAATAGTGCCTTTGCATTCTCAGTCATTCTAACATTCAGTTTTGGATGGGCAGCCTTTGTGTGACTACAGCAATAATATGCAAAGTTAAAGAATATATTTGCTTTTAGAACCGAAGTATACCTTTTCAGAAGTCTTTCTGCTTAATGTGGATGAAAAACTGTTATTTGAGTGTATAAATATGCATAAGTCTAAAACAATGGGCACACATTTGGAGGCTGAGCTGTTTCTCAGTGTCTCAGCTGATTCCAGGTGTATGAAAAGGAAAGAGCAAATGGCTCTCAGAGGTGTTCAGAATTTCATGTGCCAGGTAGTAAAATGGGCAGTTTTCATGCCACAGTTTCTTCCCTCAGTCCTTACTAAAAAGCACGCATCATCATGCAAGAATAATGTCTGCTTGACTTTATGGTGACCTGTCAGCGTAGCTACTGTAGTTGAAGCCCATTTAATCTGTAAGCATTCATTAACAGTCTTCCATGTGCATGCCCTCAAGAGAAGAAGCTGCAGTTCTTTGTGGTTACTGTGCTTGGGCTCTTCACTTCTTTCTTCCCTCCCAGTCAAAACTCTGCACTTTTTTGTTTTCAAGGTTAATAGGAAAGATCTTTTATCCTTGAGTAAGATATTTAACATCCATGAAATCCAAATATAGACCATGTAGAGATTTGGGAGGTGCATGTATGTATACAGTATGACAATTTATGCCTGAATACAACAGAGAAAGTTTGTAATGTAGCAGAGAAAATGAAGTCAGAATTACTGTGTCAAATTACAGCAGCATTTACAAGGTTTAAAATGATTTGCAAACTGGAACATTTCTTTGGGTCAAAAATTGCAGTCCAGTAGCCGCTTCATAGAGATTCTTGGCACAAAGACTCAGTACTGAAACAATAACTCCAGTTTCCTGATGAAAGTGATTATAGAAATAATAAATGACAGTTATTTGTCTGCTGGACAATTATTGGTCCACTGGAATTAAGAGTGTCCCAGAAAAGGCATTGTGAGTACAAGTGTAGATTGAAAATTAAAATGTTCTTATAAGCTCCCAATTAGTCTGTTGACAATGCCAACCATATGTGTTGCTTGCTATGATACTGATAAACACCCTCCCTCTAGGATGGGCATAACTCTTCCTGATCTTTCCATAAAGATCTTAAAATGAACAAGCTGAAGTAACCACATTGAATTTGGCTGTTGAACAAAGAATGGATTAATTTTTCATCACTTGTGTTTTAAATGCGCTAAGAAGAAATTAGCAGTCTGCAAGAAGACTCAGACAAGTGCTTTTGCCTTGAAAAAAATATATATTTACATTACATTTATTAGAGCCTGATATTTCAAAATTGCTGAATATCCTGCATTTTCACTGACATATACAGATGCTTATCAGCTCTCAGCTGGTGTTCAGGGCATCAGAGAATTAGCCCATTACTTTGCAATATCAGGTAGTATTAACTTATTTCAAAGAAGACGTGGTACTGAAATTTTATTTTACTTTAGGAAGAAATGGATGCAGCAAAAAAAAACAACAAAACAATGAAAATTGGTACATGAAATCTTGAAAGTTTAAAGAGCTAAAAAAAAAAAAAGAAAAATGATCTAAGTAATCAAACTAACTATAGGAATAGGTCCTTGTTCAGGAATATACTAATTCTAAAATATTAAGTCAGTCTTACATTTTACAGGGTATTAAATAATTTGGGAGAGATAAGACCATATGGTTTTAGTGTTGTCCATGACAAGTATTCACAACATGCTATTCTGTGCAAGATTTTCTTTCTTTGTTTTACAGTTTTCTTCAAAACTAAGATTTTCTGTCAAAGTATTTCAGTCCACATTTATTTTGGAAAAGGATACTATTTAAAATCTGTTGCAAAAAGGCAAAAATGCTGAGTTTTACTATTTTTCTGTAAACACAATTTTTCTTTTTAAAATGTTAGTCCTTTAACTGCACATATAAAAAGCTAAAAAAGAAAATATTTATTTTAATATTTTGGGGATAATATAGATAATAAAAGATTTTCTTGCAAAACAACTTATCTTACCAATAAGTAATTTTATTGATAATACTGTATACCTCCTGGATAGAAGCTGATTAATAAAACAAATTTTCTTTCTAATTTTTTCAATTTATGCTTTGGATTCCTTTCAGATTTTGACCTTACAGTTTTACTGTAAGACATACATTTTCTCTTTAATATAAAAACAAGTGAGAGAAAATCTGAGATTTCTGTACGTGCTGGAGAATTTCTAAAAAACAAAAACAAAAACAAACATAAACCCCAATAGAACCAACAAAAAGCCCAGTAACAAAAAAATCACAATTTTAACACACTCTAAAGTCATGGTGAAATTAACCAGTGATAATTCCTACAGCAGATAAGAGTGCTAGAATAAAAAAATTCATTATCACATTTCTTTCCCTTATCTTGCCTGGATTCAAGCAGAATCAGTCAGAAAATTCAGACTTACCTTCTGAATTGTGATGATTCCCTCTTGGGTGTCTTTGTCTACAGAAATTTTGAATACTCCCAAACCATCACCATCTACTATCTTATATTCCATTTCAGCATTGGGTCCCACATCTGCATCTGCAGCTTTTATTCTGGCCACTACAGATGCCACAGGTAAAGACTCTGGGACATTATACTGATACGATCCTGTGAAATTCAGAAATATAATAAATTCAGAGATTTCTGAGTCTGTAAGCTAAACAGTAGTCTATATTCATGCAATTGAATATTTGCTCATGCTACCAGAAAATGTACTTCAGTTTAAAATAGAATTTTTTCATTTCTTTTCTAGCTTTTCATTATGATGGATCTTTTTTCTGTTTTTCATTTTGTTTTGTTTTTATTATTATTTTTTTCCCACAAGAGATAAATCCAAGACAAAGATGCATACATTTTATTCAACACTTAGTCATGATGCAAATGCCAGCAATTTTCCAATACAATTAATGCTTTGTTTTCCACAGATAAAGAAAATAAAGCAAATATATCCAGTAAAATTGATACAAAGCCTTATAATATTACAAATCTGTATGCTGATTAGGCAATTTACACTCCTAATTTGACTAGAATCCGATATATATTCATTTCTTTAAAAGTAAAGTCACCACCTACAATCTTGAAAATTACAGCATTTTCATTCAAGTAGAAAACCATATATACGCTGTCAAAAGGATATCTGTAGTCAGAAAGTAATAACATTTTCACCTTCAAAAATAACTTTTGTTAATCTATCATTATTTCAAATAATTAGTGGCAGGAAGTCTGTTTTATTTCATTGGAGGCAAGGGTGGAATTAACACGTTCCTCTTAAACTTAACACGTTCCTTACTTTAATTTAATTTTGCAAAGATTTTATAAGATAGTGTAAATTACAAAAAAAAAAAAAAAATCATACCAGGCAGAATGTTACTTATAAACTGGTATGAGACTACAACTGTGTACTCCCTTCTTTGGTTGAGATGATAGCCACCTTATTTAGAGGCAGTTAGTTGAGGAAAGATGACTTTACAGATCTTCTACAATTTCTTAGGAAACACTACATGCACAAGAGAAATCCTGCTGAATTAACAAAGGAATGTTAAAGACTAACAGTCGAGTTAAGAATTGTGCCAGTCCAGCTGGCAAGAGATAGAGATGATTTGAGGTGTATTTTTTTTGTCCTTTTATTTGTGGTGAAAAAGTAAAGTACATTAATAAATGCATCTGTTCCATATCACTTTATTTCAGCTAATCTGAAATAGGTAAAGAAAAACGATTCTTTCAAAGTAGTAGTAGTAGCAAAAATAAGAAGAAGAATAAAAAGAAAAAAATATAACAGTAGTAGTAATAATATAACTTGCTCTGAGTAGTTTACAAAGTATTTTACAAGGAAGACAAGTTCTTTTATTCTTTGTTTATATATAACATAAAAAGCAAAGAAAATTGCAATGTTTAGAAATAATTCTACAATTCATGTAACTTACGTCGTGGGAAACGGGGTGGGTTGTCATTAACATCAGTCAAAGTGACAGTTACAGATGTTGTCCCTGATAATCCACCATTTTGCCCAACCATGTCCTTTGCTTGAATAACTAGTAGGTATTGGTCCTTGGCTTCTCTATCCATATTTGGAAGGGCAGTTTTGATAATGCCTGCAGTAATACATGACATGTCAGTGGTTGTGAAAGTAAATACATTAATGTGAAAACTGAGTTTGACCTTAAAAGGCAACAGCAGAATAAAGACTGCAAAAATGGAGGAAATAACTTCAATGCTAATATCACAATGTTTTACTTGGATCGGAACTGCTATGCTACAAGCTTACTTTAAATAGTCACAAAAAACAACGTTTTAGTTTGTAGTACACACACTGAGTAATGTCATCCATGACTATGTTCACTTCTCCCTGAACTATAGTAACTTGCATAACACTTTATTTCCTGGAGGATATACTCTTCTGTGTATGATTTCTCATTCTCTTACAGCTAAGAACAGAATATTCTGTACTCAGTTTTAAGATTACAAGTTCAAAAATTCATTTCACGTCTCAAATAGTCATTCAACAGATTAATTCTTACTAATATTGATATCATGCCACACTTTGCATATATATGAAATTATCTCATTTCAGCAAATATTTGCTTAAAAATAAACTATTTCTAAAACATTAGTGTGATTAAAATGCCCTCATTTATTAAACGAAATACTGTAATATCTGAAGTAGTTTTTTTTATATCCAATTGATAATCTGCATACAATTTGAAATTATTTGATTTGAAGCGGAAACTAGAAGAAAGCTCCATACTTCATTCTTTCAGTTTTGTAGATATAGATCAGAAAATAAATATTGGTTCTCAAAACGTGATGACTTTATGAATATTTCGTGCCTGGCACATAGTAGAACTGCTAACTCTGATTTCCAGAGAGGCAACTACTTACTCCAGCAGAATCAGTGTCAGCAGTAAAGGAAACATAAACAATCCAAATAAAGGAGAGGCATTTTGGGCTACATATTTCTTCATTTGATATTTGCTGAATGTTTATTTACAGCATTTCTTTCTTCCCTTCTGAATTCAGGACTTGCCATTTACTGAAACATTTACTTCACAGACTTTCCGGAATTATTTCACCATTTGTCAAGACTTTTAAAAATATGATTAACATACAATTTCAAAAGTTTATTGCCTCAACATTACTTTTCCTAGCCCATTTGTTTTCCTATTACATTTAAATTGCCAGGCAATGCTAACCGACAATTTAAGAGCTAATTATCATGCATAAAGGAAATTTGAGTACCACATCAAAATGAAAATGTATGCAAACATTTCAATCTTAATTCTTAAAGATTTTCATTTTACAGGAACTACCATAATATTGCTTAGGGGCTAATTGCAGTCATTGTAACAACGTATGTTGTGCATATAGAGAGAGAGAGAGCAAAGAAAAAGCCTACTATATTGCATATCTGTTGGAGAAAAAGAAAGTACTATATAACTCTGTTGAGGATGAACTTTTTTATAAATACATGAATGTATACAAACATATGAATGTATAAGTATGTTAATATTTTTATACTACTTTTTTCCGCAAGTTTAGGTGCTGTTAAATAGAGTGTGACCTTTTAGTCATAACATTAGGATTCAGGTCTGTTTCCCAGCAGTTGTTTCATAGGTTGATTTTTATATGACGAATAGGGTAAATATTTTCTCTCTCTTTTGCTCCAGCTTATCCATTTCTGAAATGCAGATTGTAATTTTTCTCCTTGTAGGCTGAGATATCAGACTGAACTAAGCAAACTGAAAACTTCGCACTGTGCAAAATGATACTGCAGAATCATCAAGTCACAGAATCATACATTTATTTCATTGGAAAGGGCCTTTACGATCACGAAGTCCAGCTACCAACCTGACCTACTGAGTCCCATCAGTAAACCGTGTCTCTCATTGCCACAACTTCTTACATGTCGCAGTCTCTTAAATATCTTCAGGGACAGTGACGCTAACAGTTCCCTAGGCAGCCCAGTCCAATACTTGATCACCCTCTACATGAAGAAGTTTTTCCTGATACCCAGTCTAAATCTCCCCTGTTGTAACTTGACTTATCACTGAGAAAGTGGACCAATGCTTTCCTTGCTGCAACTTTCTTTTAATTAGTTATAGAGAGTTTTCTCCTCAGCCTCTTCCAAACGAAACAGTCCCAATTCCCCCAGTTGTTCCTTATAAGTCTTGTTTTATAGTCCTATTATTAGCTCTGTTGCTCATCTTTGCACATGCTTGAGCAATTCAATGTCCTTTTTGCAGTGAGGTGTCCAAAACTGAACAAAATATACAGCAGAATGGACAATATTCATTAAAATAGAGGAATAAAGGCTGCATTTTCCTTTGAGTAACAATACTCACAAAATTTCATAAAAATAATAAAATAGATGTTTCCAAAATAATGTTTCCAAAATAATGTTTTGAAAGTGGTAGCAAAATGGTGTGTTAAATGTGGATGAGAACAACAATTTCATGTTCAAACTGATGAAGACAAGACCCATTTTCCACAACAAAATCTGTTTACAAAGTAAAATGAAGAGCTGGTCATGCCATATATCTGTGGTGTAGGAAATCTGATGAGAAGGTGATATTTGGATATTTCCAGAACTATCTGAAAATTAAACCTATTCACAGCATCTTGAATTTTAATGTTCAGAAATACTGCAGTAGACAGTAGATCAGGGAGCTTGAAGATTGACAAGAAGATAAAAATTTCCATTCCAAAAATGTAAGCTTATCACATAGCTCAGATGTATGGCATTTGTAATCTATTCAGAAGTATAAAAGATCAACAGAATTCTAATGTACTCAATTAACCAAGAGATTACACTAATAATTTGCTAACATGTTTTAATGCAAATTTCTACTTTTGCAGCATCAAAGTAGAGAGAATTTATGGAAAATTACCTGTCTTTGGTTCCACAGAAAAGTAAGGTTGTCCTTGCAATATACTGTAAACCACTCGGGCACTATTGCCATAAGTAGGATCATCTGCATCAGTGGCTGTCACTTGAACCACAGAGGTACCTGCAAATGTTTAAGAGACTTTTGTACATATAAGATCCACACATCCACACCACATTCTACATACAGTGCCAGCGTACAAGTAGAACAGTGTGAGGTGTCTTTTTCATAACTAGTCTTTGTTTCCATGATTCAGCCTACAAAATTAATAAACCAGTAGTATCAGTTATTACAGAATTTGGTCCTCACAAATGTTCTCAGACTGACTGACTCACAGTAATAAAGCCATATCACTTGAAGTTCCCCTCTTTATTTCTGAATTTAATTAGTGGAAATTATGTGAGAACAATGAAAAATGTCCTAAGTGACAATGATGTCTGAAATATATCTAAGCATTAAATATAGTGACAACTTCCCTTTGAATTAAACATATTAAAATTATAAATTATAAGTAGTTAGAGATTCAAATGTAATACATATATACGCATTGTATCTTCTGATGTTAGACACATAGACACAGATAGATAAATTAATTTTAGCCTACAAAATTACTTGCCCTTTTATACAAGAGAAAGCTAAAGAGTTTATATTTCAGCAAAGACAACAAACAGCTGAGAGTTGTTCCTAAATTCCTTTAAAAAGTACTCACTTCACACTGTATCTGCAATGTCTTAGTACCATTTATGGTAATAATCTGCCACATAAACATTTATCTAAAAGAAATGTCTACATGTTAACAGGAATTAATAAGAAAAAATTTCAGCTGGTTAGCAAGACCTGTCTATTTCTGAGAATCTTGTTCAACATCCACCTCCTGTTTGTTATATTCACCATGTCAGTTCCCGTTTTTTTATTTTGCTGTACAACTGCTTCCATGATGTATGCCAAGAGAAAAATAAGACAACACTTAGGAGCCAAGGCCTTGGCCACGGTCACCATCTTTTGATAGGCAGAAAGGATTATTGTTTCTCACTGGCAGATTGTCTGGAACATTGAGACCTTCCACTCAACACCTTAGGGAACCATTTGGAGGTTAAGTTGCAAATTAATATTGTAGCAATTTGGATATTGCCCAGTTTAGGTCTTCAGCAGAGGATCAAATTCCCTGTTAAACAGGATTTAGACAAAAGATTAGAGAACAGTGTTTGTCACAGAGAATGTTCATCTTCTAACTGAACACATTTTTTACATAAATAAGAGAACAACAAATCCAGAAATCACCCTTTAAAAAGAAACTGTACTAACAAGTGACCAGGGTGAATTTAACATAAGTTGCAACCTGGTCTGTTTTATTTGGACATATTCAGGAAAGGTGGGGAGAAAATTCTTATATCTTTCATGCCTGATATAGTATGTGCACCATCCATTTTCCTAATCTTTTCTGTTCTTAGGTAAGTAGAGCATTGTAAACGGGCTTTTGGACCCAGCTGAAAGTTTGGAAAAGGAGAGGAATAAATGCGACCTTTTATAAAACAGTACAGACAACAAAGGATGAGACCTGCTGGAATGAATTCTGACCAAAAGTCATCCTTCACAAGATAACTTCATTCACTTAAGTTATGACCTAACTAACCCACATGCCTGACCTCTTTTCCTGAAGTATCAATGTCAAAGAATTATGATTGCAATTCTACCTCAAATTCTATTTTTCTCTCTTGTGGACGGTAATATTTTTGGACAGAGAAAAGGTTACTCTCCACCTGAAATTTTAAATTAAACAGATGGGAAGTTTAAAAAGAAAATTGTTAGTTTATCCATCAAGTCTTTTATCTGTTACAGGACTTACAGGACTTAAAATACATCAATTTTAATTGATGTATTAATTCATTATGTCAAACTGATTTCACAGATTACTCTATAATGTAATTTCATACTGAGACCTATTCTAAACTTTCCAGAGTCCCTCAAGCTTTTAGTAGAAGGACATCATAATGACTATTTGACATCTAGTACTCTTTGAGAAAGTCAGGTTTAACACATTTACAAAGAGTCAAAGTCCTGCCAGTGAAGCTTACAATGTCTGCAAATACTGGGAAAAGTGCTTATAAACCTCACAGACAGTTACACACTTACTCCTTGCTTTTGCCTCTTTCAAGGACTTCAGAACAATAAAAGATCAAAGAAATTACAGGCTCTTCAATCTCAACACAGAAATTTTGGAAAATCCTGCAAGCTTAGAATGGTTTATTTAATGTAAATCTACTGATGTAGCAAAGACTCTACTGTTTGTGAGATGTATAAAAGCCAGTATCTGAATCTAACTGGCTCCTTCTTAAACTGAAGATTTGCCCATTCAAATGTATATACCCTCTAGAAACAAAAGCAAACAAACAATATTAGGCAGAAATTCTAACACCAAATCTTTCTGCGCTCATTGTACTTGACTGTAATCAGCGACTAGAAAATTATTATACTTATCTACTTCTACTTAGTACCAAGTATTTTTTCTCAAATCTCATAGAAGAGAAAAATATTTTAAAACAGCTACTATTATCATTATATTTTACTTTTTTCACTCAAAAACTTTGAGTTTCCAGTAGTTCTATGTTGAGCATGATAATTTTGCCCAAAATGTTTTTTTTTTAAAGATTATGCAAGCTAACACAAGGTGCTTTAACTATGTGAATAAACCCACATGGAGGACATCAGCTGCAAGGAAACACAGTGAACATAAAGATAGATAGTAAGGATTTCCAGAATTTTTCCAGAGGATGAGCATCTCTGTTAAAGAATAAATATTCCTTCAGAGGATCATCACTGCAACACAGAGATGTCCTATTTTTCTAGTAATGGATTGATTTAAATTCGTTTCTTTATTATCTTTAAAGAAAGTTTAACCAAGTAAACTATATGGATACTACAGATGGATAATTTATGTTTTCAGAAAAAATGGGTAGTTGCATCATAGTTCCAAATACAAAATCATTTTTCAAAAGAATAATTCATGTTCCATCAATTAAATTTTCTTCTTTTTTACTCCTGGATGTGTTCCCTGACCTTACAACACCAGCAATCATCTATCATGCAAGTGTCCAACCTTAAGACTCAGTTAACATTTGACAGTCCACAAACTGAACTAAAACTTCTCTCTATTCAACGAACTGTCTGATCCAGTAAATCCTGTTTACTGCAGCATTGTTCACAGTCCTAGGATGAGGTGTAAACAGGACAACAACCCCTCCTTGAACTTTCATTAAAAACTGTTATGGCCTGTAGCTTCACAATTTCAACTCAAATGTTTCTTATAGTTTGTATATCTCATACAGGTTGAAAAGATAAATAGGGTCCATTCACTGAAAAAGTTTATTTTCCTCTCAGCTGTGAATTTCTCTACAATTATCTTTCTCTTCAATTATCTATGTCCTAGTAGCAAAGTTAGAATGTCAGTTCACTGAAATGAATTCTGTCTGAAGCCACTTCATAAACTTTTTCATCAATGATAGCAAATAGGGGGGAGAAAATCTGTGTTGCTAATGAAAGGGTGTTCCATATATTTCTTTATTGATGATTGCTAACAACACACTGTTTTTTGGGCCACTGGCATATGTTTCCATTTTCTTCCAGAATGCCATTTTTATCTTAAACTTTAACACATACTGGTAGATATTAAAGAATCACAATTATCTGAGAACTTGAACTATTTCAGTTCTGATATTAGGGAAAAAGGGAAAAGTTTTTTTGTGGAGAGGACCTTTAATTTAGAATGATATTTGTACTTTAATTTACCTAAGTCAAGATTCACAGATGTTTTGGACACGTTGCAGATATCGACCTTTTCTGAGATAGGGTCGAATAAAGGCAAGATAAGAGGATTGTTGATTTTATCTTGAGTTAAAAATTGTTCACGTGGATCAGCTTTAAATCTCTGGGTTTACTGTTTTAGAAACTTCTGCACAGAGCTTTCTAAAATCTTGTTATTACAGCGTGTGATATTTGATCAAAGTTTTGAATGCGTTTGTGTAAGGAATATGCGTACAACTTCCACTCTTGACATTTACAGGAAAATCAGTTTGCCAATTTTTGAAATTACACACTCCCTAAAAATAGAATTATAACCACATTAACAAATTAAATAAGCCTTTAAAAACAGTCAGTTACTAAAGACACTGACTAATATAAGTTAATGATGCATAGTGCTCAAAACAGTTCTACGTTGTCTTCACATTTCAGAGTAATATCAGCTACTTACCAGAAACAGTAAACACCATTACTATGAAGGTATCCATAATTCCTCCTTAATACCTACATGAAATAGCCCAGCCTTGTTTTGATCTATACCTTGTGGCATTTCTGTGCTTCAGCCTCTAGCATTCACTCAGATCTCATGCAATGATATCTATAAGGTCTTCCTACTCAAGGAGCACAAAACAGGAGACATGGGACTCATACTTATCCCTCCCTCTTCTTCCACAGCCTTTTTAGTCTTCCTTTACTCATAGACAAGACTGATCCCAGCCCATTAACAAGTCAGAGAGTTTATCAACTCATACAGACATTCACAAGTGGAGAGTGACAGCCTCCACTAGCCACTGGTACCAAAGACTTTTCAAATCAAATATTTTTCTTTTCTCTTTTATTTTCTCTCCTCTTCTCCTCTCTTCTCCCTCTCCCTCTCCTCTTTTTCCTTGTTTTACATAAATATTTAGAGTACTCATCCATCTCAATCAGGTATAATAAATGCAGCAAGAAAGACAGGCACTCTTGTTGAGTAATAAATAAAGCTGTTCATATATGTGGAGAGTCTTAATAATGAAATAAAGCCAAAGCTATGTTGGGTATTGAATTTTTATTTCCAGTTATTATCAAGACAAATGTGTGTCTCACATCAGATATTTTTGTGTGTAACATCACAGAAATTCTCCTGTTTTAAGTATAATCTGCAAACTTTTTTTGCTTGAAATATAATACTGCCAGATTAAAAACAAACAAAAAAAAAACACAAAACCCACTAAGAAAAGCTATATCTTTTAGGTTCTTGCTATGTATTGTCATGAAGTATTTACTTTTTCCTGAATCAATATAATTGGTTTTGACCCAAATATAATTTGAACCTGACCTGAAGTCATTTCAAATAATAGAAGAGATTGACCCCAATTAGCCTTAGGTAATAACGTAAAATATTTGTGAAATGTAATACAGAATCATTTTACTTCCATAACTGCCCTTTTTAGGTTAAAGGTTATGGTTCTCCAAGCTTTATGGTTAATTTGGGTTTATAATCCTAGGTCTCTTTCATTTTGTTTAATATCCAATTAAAAATCCTTGTCAAAGATATAATTTCATACTAAATAAAAGATAATTTCTGCTTAATATTTCATCATGAATGATCTAGGTGGTTCACTAAAAATTGTGTTATATGAATAAAATATGAATCTACATGACTATGTAAGACAAGTGCCACATAAGAACTTCATGGTAATCTCTAATTTAGTAATCAGTAGTTGTGTTATACAAACAGTGAAGTTGTTTAAAATGAAGTTCCACAAAGTTTGTGAAAATGAATCTGCCCTTATTCAACACAGATTTAGAAAGAGCACAGTTAGAGTTATTAATAATTTTGCACAATTCCATCTAAGCTAAATATATATTTGATACTTCAGTCCACATGGGACAGACTTTCTTTCAATCATTTATGTAATAAAGATTTGGCAAAATGTGCAAAACTTGCTCCCTTTTAAAAAATAGTCCTTATGTTCTCCACTGTACACTATACACTTTCCAATAGTTGATTCCCTATATGTTTTTGGAATACATGGAGCATGTTAGGGCATGGATCTGTGCATGTAGGGAAATCTCAGATATTTATAGGAGTTTTTCATATGTCACTGTATCTGTACAGGAGAAGAAAGAGTTAACTCGTCCAAGAAGGATATGTAGAAATATTTTTCAGAGAGCAGAACTAAGGTGTAAAATACTAATTATTTATGTATTCTACAGCTCAGTTAATATAATCCAAAAATAAAACAAATTAATATTTACTACATATTTTTAAAACAAAAATATTCAGCACTTTAATTTTGGATTATCTGATTATTTTTCCCAAGCACTGAACAAATTTCTCAGGAATATATCAAAACTTCGTCTCCTCCCTGATGTTTTAAAAAACTGTGGTGTCTGTTCTTCTTTCCAAGGCCACCACTGATTGTTCAGATATTCACATTGTGTTTCAGTAATATTGAATGACTGCCAAGTATCAAGTGACATAAAGTATCAAATGTTCACTGTTAAGTAATATAAATAAATAGAAAACTCATTAGCATTGTTTTACTTATATTCTATTGGCTTCTAAAGTGAGATTCAGATTCAAAATGTAATGATTGTAGAGTGCACAGGCAGGGAATATCATTTTTAGTTCTCAAACTCTAATTTAGAAGCATTGTTTAGTGTACAAAAATACAAGAAATTGACTTGAGGACACCACAGTAAATTCAGTCTCACTTGAGAGTCTAAAAATCAGTCAAAGACATTCCTAATTACAATTACAGTCACTGTAAAACTTTCTTAACCTGAGGATTAAGAACCTGTTCCCATACACATATTTCCACTGACATAGTGAAATTCTTTATTGCTTTTTAATGTCATGCATGTATTTATAATTTCAAATTAAACTGAAATTAATCAAAATGTCTCTTATCTGGCCTGAATTGAACATATTTTGATGGAAGACTAGCACCTGACAACAAATAACCATTTGCTCTCTTTAAAATAAAGAGATAGTGGTCTTAATTTTGAAATTCTTCCGTAATTTGAACTCAGGATTAAAAGCTTAAGAGAGGGTTTGAAGCTTCTATGAGCAATTCTTCTCTGATTCCATTGGAATTTTATCATCTATCTTCAGCTGTAGCCCAGTGTTTTCCATTTGTATATACTTTACAGAGTGCTAGATCTCAGCACTGGGAAAGATTCACAGTAAACTGTTAATGATATACACAAAACTTATAAAAAATGTTATGTACTAGCAGGAATTAAAAGAGTTTGTTAAGAACAGACTTAATCTGAACAAAATGATATCACCTCTGAATACTATACCATAGATGTGAAATTTATTATTGTTAACAAGAATTATAAAACAGGGCCTCCAGGCCATGGAATGAGAAATACATCATAAAATGCTTAACTGTGTCCTTGCAAAACTATATGAGTTTCACAAAATTCTGAAAGGGGTAAATGCTTAATCTAGCATGCTGTTTTTACCAGTTAAGTCTTGAAATATCTAACTGTTGCAGGTGGCTCATAGATAATTAAGTAGCTTAGTGTGCTACAGTAAAAAATAACAAAATTTTTAAAAGGCAATAGTAAAAGGTTTCCCACAACAACAGCAATCTATTTTGCACTTACCCACAGGAGACATCTCAGGAACTCCAGCAGTGTAAGGACCATCCAGAAATTTTGGCTCATTGTCATTGATGTCCTGAATCTTAATGACGAACTCAGATTCTGGTTCCACGGGTTTATTAGTCAGCCTATCTAGTGCTTGTGCTCGGAGTGTGTAGTAGGCCTGCTCTTCTCGATCCAGCCTCTTTGTAGCATGAATATCCCCTGTGTTCTCATCAATAATGAAAATGGAACTTGCCCCTTCGCCTGACAAGATATATTTGATGGAACCATCTCCTTTATCAACATCAGAGTGAAGCTGGTGAAAAATTGATGAGAGATGAGATTAACTTCCAAGAGAGTCAGTGGCATGGAGATATGTAAAAATAATTATGTCAAGCAGTAGTACATTAAATTTTATTGTTCTTGGAAAGATAAGCTGAATGTTTATTGTGCACAGCCCATGAGGGACCATTTGAATCTGTCAGCTTGCTCTTCCGAGCAAAATGATTTCACTCTTTTCTATAAACATTTCATTTTCAAATGCATTTTATATTCTCTTACAGGTTCTTGTACTGGAATTTAACACAACCACACCCATACAAACCTACACACACATTATTATCATAACCTTTACTCTCACCTAAGTGTAACTAATTTTGGCTTGTTTGTTGTTGTTTGTTTGTTTATTGCCCTACTAAATGGTGTGACTTCAAACAAATGTCACTATAAACTTGATGTTAATTTTTGCTACTGTGTCTGTACATGTTTCTGCGGTGTTTACTATATAGTTCACTAAAATATTTGAGATGAACAGAATGGATTGGTCAATGGTTCAGTTTCTTACTTAGAACAATAACTTCACTTCCATATATTCTTTAATGCCATCTAATTTAAGAATAATACAGAGTTTGAGAAAGGCTAAGAAATGTCCTGATGCTGTCTGAACTAGAGCATCACATGCCAAGTGTAGTTTCCCTGGAAAACATGCAGCAGACTCAGAAGAAAGATATTCCATTAGGCCAAAATGTATTTACCACTTGGAAAGCAAAACAGGTTGATAGAAACTTTCTTTCTCATTCTGCAAGCTTTTTTAAGTCACAAAGATTCCACATTTCTCATAGCTTCTTTTTCTCTACTGAGTCACACTTTACTATTACAAAATCCAGAGTTACACAGACCTCATATTCTTTTCATACTTGTATTAGCAATATAATATCATGTCAAAGTACAACACATGCCCCATGTATTTAATATGATACAGGTAAATATAACATAAATACTTTTTAGCTAGTTAAAAATATATTATTATTTGTAAATAATGGAAGACAGCATTCTTTGTTCCTTTTATACTTTGTTCTTGGTCTTCCTCCATATGTTGAGTTTGGAGTTAAATATACTGTCATTCTCATTACAATGTCCTCTGCTAACTTTTCTTTTTTTCCTCTCAACTGGAATTATCATTGAGAGAATAATCATTTCCAGAATACACCTGCAGAAAATTGCTATCCCGAGCATAACTTGCACAGCTGCAAGGCCTTTCCCTATATCTGAAGGGGAGAATTAGTGACCAATTTTGAATTTTTCACATGGATAAAAAGCTGTCTTTTTCTTATACATTAGCTCAATTTCACTGTTACCATACCTTATACTTTTGCAATTGCAGGGTAATCCTTGCTTTTACAACAGAAAATGAATCTGAGCTTAGGACTGGATCAAGAAAACAGAACTAGGGTGCTTCAAGCAGATTTTTGTACATTATTTCAAAATGTAGCATAACCTCATTTGACTACTATATGACTCCTGAGGTACTTAAAGAAGTCTGAGATTGCTTTGATGCAGTTTCTCAAACCTTTAAATTCCTATTTCTCAGTACACTCGAGATCAATCAATGCTGACACTGTGAGCAGATGAAGAGAAAATACATTTCATAGCCAGCCCCTTTGAACATCCACAGAACTGTATATTCCTCAACCATAATATTGAGTTAACTCAATTAACTATATCACTGTTCATTTCACAAATCTGCCAGCAGTGGCTCTTGCTTGTTTTTCAAACTTCACTGGAAGAAGTACCTATCTTTCTTACAAAGGAACAGTAGTGTGTGTAACAACTTGTTCAGCTTGTGTTTCGTTATTTTCCCTATGTTGTATTTCAAGGTTCCCCTATGAGCTACACAGCATTGTACTACTCAAGAACAGAAGCTATGGGGTAGAAAGAATTCAATGCTTTTATCTCCTTGAAGAGATTCAGGTGTTTTTTTTCCTTATCTCATATTCTAGCAGAGCACTAGTCTTTCTGTGACAGCTGAGACTTGCCACTGTCCCTTTTCATGGCATAGCTAGGGTTAAGCTAGATGAGATAAAGTGCAGATGATACCAGCATACTCAGCTCTTTATCAGGTAGACCTGAACATTAGAGATGTGCAAGTAGATTCTTCAGGCAGAGAAGGGAACTGAATCCACATCTCAACTTGCAGAGGGTAACGTTAGCACTCCCTCATGAGGATGAAGCCTACCCATTGTAGGGTGAATAGCTCTAAAGAAAGGAATTCAGATAGAGATATCACGGAGGATGGTACACTTCTATAAGGCTTTATATAGATGGTACACAGACTACTAGTAAGTAAAGGGTGGCTCACCTTTTACAATGGTTAAGGCTTGACATTGACTTCACATGGGAGTAATCTCCAAGAAGAGATCCTTCCCTGGTGGTGGTCAGCCCTTAAATGGGGTCTGGGAGAGGTGGAGCCAGGCTCCACCCCTTCCAATCACACAGGTACATTACCTTCACCTGTGCCCCTGTGGCTGACTCAGTGCTTGCCTCAGGTGATCAATCAGTGGTTCAGACCATGATTCAACATTTCCCATACACCCATCAGCACACGAGATTGTAGCACTCACATCTGGATCTCATGCCATAGGGCTGCACAGCCTCCCTTTCACCTTGTATTTAGATCAAGATGGCCTGAGTAACTTTCTAGCAGGATTATAAAAGAAAAGAGACCTTCAGAGGAGAGACTAGAACTATAAATCCTCGAAGATGCACTAAGACTTTCACATACTAGAAAAAAAAAGTAGTAACTTCAGCATTTCCCATTTTTTCATGTTGTAACTCTCTGATTAACATTGTATTTTAAGGAGTTATACTCTGAATCTTCAGGGGGGTTATATTAGTGGCTTATGTACTAGAGTGACATGCTGAACAAAAGCTACTTTTTGAAAGCATGCCTTAATAGAAAACTGCTATTGCACAGATTTGTAAGGGGGTTAGCGATGCCCCTTGTTACTCCAAGTTTGAGGCTCTTAAGAGTAAATGTGAAAAAAATCATTTGAATCTTTTTTATAAAACTTTTTATAAATCTCTTTTAAAAAACAGTAGCCCTTGCTTAAGTGGGTAAAGCACCATTCTCTACCTACCTAACTGCAGTAAAGATGGTATAGCTAAAGATTTAGTTAATCTCTGGCACTATGGTACATTCAATTCTATATAAAACACTCTCAAGGATTTGTCTTAAAATTTTTGTTTGTTCTTTAGTAATCGTACGGAAAAATGTAAAATACAAGAGAAAAATAAAAACATAAGCTATTCTGACAAAATCCAAATATTTTGATGCTNCTCAAACCTTTAAATTCCTATTTCTCAGTACACTCGAGATCAATCAATGCTGACACTGTGAGCAGATGAAGAGAAAATACATTTCATAGCCAGCCCCTTTGAACATCCACAGAACTGTATATTCCTCAACCATAATATTGAGTTAACTCAATTAACTATATCACTGTTCATTTCACAAATCTGCCAGCAGTGGCTCTTGCTTGTTTTTCAAACTTCACTGGAAGAAGTACCTATCTTTCTTACAAAGGAACAGTAGTGTGTGTAACAACTTGTTCAGCTTGTGTTTCGTTATTTTCCCTATGTTGTATTTCAAGGTTCCCCTATGAGCTACACAGCATTGTACTACTCAAGAACAGAAGCTATGGGGTAGAAAGAATTCAATGCTTTTATCTCCTTGAAGAGATTCAGGTGTTTTTTTTCCTTATCTCATATTCTAGCAGAGCACTAGTCTTTCTGTGACAGCTGAGACTTGCCACTGTCCCTTTTCATGGCATAGCTAGGGTTAAGCTAGATGAGATAAAGTGCAGATGATACCAGCATACTCAGCTCTTTATCAGGTAGACCTGAACATTAGAGATGTGCAAGTAGATTCTTCAGGCAGAGAAGGGAACTGAATCCACATCTCAACTTGCAGAGGGTAACGTTAGCACTCCCTCATGAGGATGAAGCCTACCCATTGTAGGGTGAATAGCTCTAAAGAAAGGAATTCAGATTGAGATATCACAGAGGATGGTACACTTCTATAAGGCTTTATATAGATGGTACACAGACTACTAGTAAGTAAAGGGTGGCTCACCTTTTACAATGGTTAAGGCTTGACATTGACTCCACATGGGAGTGATCTCCAAGAAGAGATCCTTCCCTGGTGGTGGTCAGCCCTTAAATGGGGTCTGGGAGAGGTGGAGCCAGGCTCCACCCCTTCCAATCACACAGGTACATTACCTTCACCTGTGCCCCTGTGGCTGACTCAGTGCTTGCCTCAGGTGATCAATCAGTGGTTCAGACCATGATTCAACATTTCCCATACACCCATCAGCACACGAGATTGTAGCACTCACATCTGGATCTCATGCCATAGGGCTGCACAGCCTCCCTTTCACCTTGTATTTAGATCAAGATGGCCTGAGTAACTTTCTAGCAGGATTATAAAAGAAAAGAGACCTTCAGAGGAGAGACTAGAACTATAAATCCTCGAAGATGCACTAAGACTTTCACATACTAGAAAAAAAAAGTAGTAACTTCAGCATTTCCCATTTTTTCATGTTGTAACTCTCTGATTAACATTGTATTTTAAGGAGTTATACTCTGAATCTTCAGGGGGGTTATATTAGTGGCTTATGTACTAGAGTGACATGCTGAACAAAAGCTACTTTTTGAAAGCATGCCTTAATAGAAAACTGCTATTGCACAGATTTGTAAGGGGGTTAGCGATGCCCCTTGTTACTCCAAGTTTGAGGCTCTTAAGAGTAAATGTGAAAAAAATCATTTGAATCTTTTTTATAAAACTTTTTATAAATCTCTTTTAAAAAACAGTAGCCCTTGCTTAAGTGGGTAAAGCACCATTCTCTACCTACCTAACTGCAGTAAAGATGGCATAGCTAAAGATTTAGTTAATCTCTGGCACTATGGTACATTCAATTCTATATAAAACACTCTCAAGGATTTGTCTTAAAATTTTTGTTTGTTCTTTAGTAATCGTACGGAAAAATGTAAAATACAAGAGAAAAATAAAAACATAAGCTATTCTGACAAAATCCAAATATTTTGATGCTGTTTTCAGTTCCCTCCAACATAGTCTTTAAAAAGATGATATTCGAAGTCATTAACATAACTGCATCAAAGCTTTGCAACTATGAACAAAAATATTGGACCCAACAGCCCTGCACAATATTTCCATGAAGAACTGTATAAAGTTTTGGGTGCCACAATATAAGGAGAAGGTAGAACAGCTAGCAAGCATCCAAAGAACCACACTGAAGGTGGTGAAGGGCATGGAGGGGAAAATCTATGAGTGGACTGTTCAGCCCAGAGCAGAAGACACTGAGGGGAGGCCTCATGGTGGGACTGGAAGGGCAGAGCTGCTCTCTGCTCTCTGGTGACAGCAACAAGGCCTGAAGTAATGGCATGGAGCTGTGTGAGGGAAGGGTTAGGTTGGTATTAGGGAAAGGTTCTGTACCACAGGGTGGTTGGCCTTGCAACAGGCTGAGAAGGGCAATAAGAACAGCCCCAAGCTGCCAGAGTTCAAGGAGTGTCTGGACAACACTCACAGACATAGGGTGAACCTGTGTGGAGACAAGAGTTGGACTTAATGATCCTTGCTTTTTCCAACTCAGAATAGTGATTCTGTCTCTTCACCTCTGCTACCACCAATGTGACTTCAAATTAGCATACTTTCAGCTACATTAATTAATATCCTAGGATGTCTTCATTAGAAAGTGCTTTTTTTCAGTGTATTTTGCTTTTTTTGTTGTTTGTTTGCTCTGTTATTAATAAGTATATTTTAGACTGAGTCCTGGGATTAGGTACATATTGTTATTTGTTCCCATGATTGTTTTGGCAACAACTGTAGAGAATAATATTAGCCCCAGGAGAGTTACATTTCACAGAATATCTCCAGAAATCATCTGTAAGCTCCAGAAGGATGGCTGCGCCATCTACTATCTTGTCTATTACTCTTATCATTTTCTATGGAGAGATTCCTTTAGAAGACAGAAGTGCAGCTCAGTCTGTAGCTGCATATAGAAACACTGACTTTAGAAACATAGGGGAGCAAGAAAAACTGCTTCAAATTCTTGTTTCAAGAGACATGGAAGATTAAAAAAAATGATGACTAAATCTCACTGTATCTCATTCTGGAATACCCTAGAAAAAAAATTATTTCAGAAGATTCCAACCCCCCC